>JASMMZ010000003.1:3316926-3555141 GCA_038502455.1 Anisogramma anomala
ACATGGGGTTGGAAGGGTGGGACCAAATAGGGATCATCAATACCTCTCTGAACTCCTCGCGCGTGGCCGGCGCCGGCGCCGGGCGCGCGTCCGGCAGATCCGGGATGCCTGCTGCGGCGCTTGACGCCGCCGCGGCGGCGGCGGCGGCCGGTAGTCGTAGCAGCAGCGGCGGCGCAGCAGCAGAAGTAGTCGTGGCGGCCGGCGCGGCGGCGTTCGGCTCGGTGATGGTCGTGAGCTGGGACGTGTTGATCGCCGGGCCGTCGTCAAAGAGCGAGCTCGCGTCGTCCGGCAAGGCGGACCGGCGCAGCGGCGAGGCCTGCAAGGGACTTCGCATTAGCCAGAAAAAGCACCCCATCCCCTACCCGCCGTATCTGTCCGTCCATCCGTCCGACGCCCCAGGGCTACCCAGCCATGGCAGAAAAGGAGGGCGGGGATATGAACGCACCTCCTCGTCCTCCTCCGGCGCGTCTCCCACCACCACCACCTCCTCCTCCTCCTCCTCCTCCTCCTTCTTCACCTGCACCACCCGCCCCGGCGTCGCGGCCTTGGTGGTGGTGGTGGTGGTGATGGTGGTGGGAGACGCAGGCACAGAGTACAGCTTCCTGCACGCCGGCGACGGCGCGGCGCTTTCCTCGGCGCCAAGCGGCCTCTTCCTCTTCCTCTTCGTCTCCGGCGACGTGGCCCCCCGGCGGCAGCGCGCGGGCGACGGCATCGCGTGCCGCACACCAGCATTCTGCGCGTTGGTGTCCAGCGCGCCGAGGGCGCGCCGCTTGGTGGGTGTCGCGGGGGCACTCATTTCTTCCTTGTTTTCCCCCTTTCTTCTTTTCTTTGTCTCTTGTGGGAGCGTGCAGGTGGGTGTGTGTGTGTGGCAATATGCTGGGGCAACGCGACAAAGGGGGGGAACGGCGGGGTTGTGGGCAGGCAGGGATACGGGCGGGCGCGTCGGTCCCGGTGTGTGCGATTGAATATGGGGAGAAAATAGAAGAGGGGTGTGAGAGGTACAAGACCTGAAATATAAATTGGAGGGAAAAACAAGCTGCAAAATGGCAGGCAAGAGAGAGAGCGAGAGAGAGAGAGAAAGAGAGGCTAACCACCGACGGGAAACGCGTTGTTGTTGTTCTATCTCGGTATGACCGGGCGAGTCCAATTCGGAAGGTGACCTGCAAGTTTACTAGTACGTGTGCTCACGGGGCTTGTAGATTAAAAGCGTCACGTCGCGTACAGTATGCAGGTATGCACTCTAGGTATATAGTAGCTGTACTACATACAGCGCAGGGATCATCTTGGTTGCCTCCCACCTGCACAAAAACGCAGTGGTGGGCAACACAACGTCTGTGTTTCTGTATACGGGCTCTCCTTCGGCCTTGCGCAAAGACAATCACAGAAATCCTCAAATAACACTTGCGGGTATCGTATCATCCATAAGAATCCCCCGGGGAAATCCAGTTTTGACCGACCACACTCATCACGTCCTCCAATCCCTCTTGTTGCCCTCCATCCACCCTCTGCAACCAAACCAAAACGCCGGCGGTTGCGCACCACAAATCCAGTACAGAAGGGATGATGCATGTAGCAACGCCAACAACATCAACTTGTTTCCCTGACCTTGTCGACCTTGTCACCGCCTCAGGGCCTCTCTTACTTATCACACGTGCGTGCACCTGTGTGAGAGGCAGGCAGGTTGGTAAGTGCTGGGTAGATGGCCTCCCCCGTCCTCCGAAGGTCGCAAGGCTGTCGAATGTGACAGCAATCTCTCGTCGCCTAACAATTCAGACTGTACATGGACATGTCGATAGACTCGGGAATCTGGTACGACTTGTTCGCCACCATGTGCTCCATCATGTTCGCGGCGTAATACCCATCCTCGTCGCCTTGGTAGAAGTTACTCCGGGGCGAATTCAGGTTGAAGCTCTCGTGGATATATAGCTCTGAACCAAAGTCGATGTCGATATCCAGGCTTCCCGCCTCGTTTATGTCGCTGTTGGGCTCCGACGTGCCGCTATCCTTGCTGGACTCGGGCGTGTCCTCGTTCGGCGTCACCGATCTGTACAGACTCGTGTTGGAGATGACGCCACCGGCCATCGGGTCGAAGTTCAGGGCCGGCGCGAACAAACTCTGCGGATCAATCGTGCCGCTGATCAAGCCCGAGTTGGTCTCAAACACATGAGGTGGCATTGAATCAGCCACCGGCGCCTTGTTGTCGGGGCCTCTGGAAGCGGCGCCAGTCTTGTCGTCGGGTTTTGCGTTTTGAGTCGCCACGTCTGCACTACCTCGGAGCTGTGCCGCATCTGCGTTTGTCTGGTTGACATGGTGGTACACCTCCGTGAGGGCTTGTTCCAAGAAATGCGCCGGGTCCTGGAACGGTTGCGTGTGGAACTCGTCCATATGCTTCTTGCACAAGGCAGCCGAGGTGAATACCGGGGCACCCATCTCGCAATCCGGTGCTGTGCAGGGGAACGTTGGCTTGGGAGGCGCTGCCTTGGGCTCATGTTGCTTCCGGAGCTCCGGAGACACGCCTTTGGTCTGTGGAGACGCGGTGTGGCTGCCAGCTGCCGGCGAGGATGTCTGTATACCAGTCTTGATCTTCTTCCGGGGCAGCGTCAAGTTGTCTTGTGTCAGCTGAGGAGTCGCGGCATAGACCGGCTTCCCATCTGGCGAGGCGGTCCCAAACTGGAACGGTGGTTGAGTCGACGTGGGAGCCGCCGGAGGTGGAACATCCCTATTGTTCGGCCTCTGTGACAACTTGTTATGGACTTGAATCCCGTTTGGAGTCTGCTTGAAAGAGGTTGGGTCGGTCGGCTGTGGCTGCGGCTGTTGCTGCGGCTGCGGCGCTTGAGTAGCCTTCTGAGCTGCCGGGTTTGCTTGCTGTTTCAGACCTACAAAAATGGCCGAAAGGGTTTTGTTCCAGTGGCCCATCTCGTCTTGCGTTGCCGTGAGGCGATCTTTCAAGACCTGCAGTTTGTCATCTTGGAATTGGCTTGCCACGCGCAAACGCTACTCCTACGTTAGCATATACGGGCCCAAGTGTATGGGGAGAGTGAACATACCGAACTGACGAAATCCCTCATTCGCTCCATTCGCTCCTCGTCACGGACTAACCCAAACCACCTGACCAGTACGGTTAAGTTGCCTGCTAGTTGCAAAAACCCTTTCGCGATTCTCAAGAGATTCATCTTGAGCGAATTCTGCATATTTATGTTGTCTGGGAGTTGAACCTCGGGGTATATGGACGGATCGTAGTTCTGTTGTTCCTCCACATTGATTTTCTTCAACTGCGCGAGGATTTGCTCGCTTCGTTGCTTGAGCATTTGCTTTCTCCGCTCCAGGTTTTGTCTCTGCTCGGGTGTCAAAGTTGCCAGTTGCGCTTCGGAGAGATTGTTGGCCGAGTCCAAGTTAGGCTGACCGGCCTGCTTCGGACCGGCCTGCGAAGCAGGCCTCGAGGCGTTCACAGGCGGCTGCAACGAAGCCTCAGAATCATCGTCATTGGGACGCTTCAGTGTCTTCTGTGGGCCTACAGGTGATGGATTTGGGAGCGTGGGTTTAGCCTGCTGAGCTGGCCGGCTAGGCTTGCTTGGCAGCGCCGTGGCTCGAGCATTCGCTTGGGACTCTGGCGCAGGTACAGCTGTCGAGTTGGGCTGTCCTTGTGGGAAACCCTGATGAGCGACCTGAAGTACACCAGGTTGTGTGGTAGGCGTTGCTATGGGGTGATGGGGCCCTGGCCCTTGCCCTTGCTGAGGCCTTGCGCCCGGATTAGCATTCTGGCGTGCCTGATGCCATTTCACTTGCTGAACGAAATGCCTGATCTGGCCTTCTGAAGCGTCTTGCAGCTGTGCTTGCGTAGCACGCATGTTCTGTACTTCCTGTGGTGACACGAGGATTCTGGCCAAGTCATCATGTGTAGGCTGCGGTCTGGCGCCTCCCGGTTGTTGCAAATTGGGCCCTGCTCGTTGTCGAATATTGATGAATTGCTGCGCCTGGAAGTTGCTGAGCTTACTCTTTAGTTCCTCAGACACACCTGTCGCCTGTGGCAACCACGCTTTGAGCTCGCCCCACTTTGTCACCCCCTCCGGAATGCCTTGTACCACGGTAGTGACTGACTTTGGCACGTCCATGCTGTCCATGAGGAGCACTGCCTGTGGATTGCTCTGAATTGCGGCGATCCTCTGTCGAGCTTGCATTTGCATGAATTGCGTCCGCGCATCGGGACCCAGGTTGGGATTGGCTGGCTGATTCGGCATGCCCATCTGGTGTGGGTTGTTGGCGAAGTTCATCCCCATTTGGGCTCCTTGAGGTGTTTGCAAGAATTTCTGGAGGTACCCGTTGAGTTGGGCTGGTGGCATGCTCATAAACTTAGCTTTCTGTTCTGCAGGAACACTCGCGAGAATGCGCTGTGCCATGTGTGGATCAATTTGAGGCCCTGGTGAGGGGCCTAGTTGCCCGGGCTGGTTGAATCGCGGGTCAAAACCAGAGCCAAAGCCGGGGTTGCCAGGATTACCTGGGGCACCAGGCATATGGCCCATCGCGACTAGTGGTGGACCGGGTGCATTGAGGGTGTTCATAGCAGGAGCTTGAGACCCAGGCACCGGTCCACCGATTCCACCAGGTTGGCCTTGAAGGTTCCCCGCAGCTTGTCGTACCTTTTGTTGTTGCTGCTGCTGCTGCTGCTGCTGGTGCTGCTGTTGTTGCATGTGAACTTGCCGTTGCAGATGCTGCTGCATCTCGAATCCGTTCGGAACCTGTTGTCGTGGTTGGCCAGGTCCTTGAGAGAACATGTTCTGTGGCTGTGGGTTGCCGGCCGGCGCCTGAGAGGATCCGTTTGGACCAGGACCTGGATTTGCCGGTGCGACGACCTGCCCATTTCGCTCCGCCATCAGACCTTGTTTCTGTTCATTGAGAACGTTCTCCATGTTGCCACCACCAAAGGACATTTGGCCACCTTGCTGCCCCACGGTCATCATCATGTTAGGGTTCATCGGTCGTTGTGGGCCTGGCTGCATCGGCATTCCCTGGAAGTTGGGGGGCATGCCCGGGGGCGGCTGCTGCTGCTGCTGCTGTTGCTGCTGCTGCTGCTGTTGCTGCTGCTGCTGCTGCTGCTGCTGCTGCTGCTGTTGCTGCTGCTGCTGCTGTTGCTGCTGCTGTTGCTGTTGCTGCTGTTGCTGCTGCTGTTGCATTGGCTGTTGGCGATTCATCAACACCTTGTGCTGTGCCTTTTGAAGCAGATAAAGCAGCACGAGATTCTTGTTCGAGGCCTGTGCTTGTTGTACTTGCTGAGGATTCATATTCGACAAGAACTGCGTTTCGATGGTCGCCTTCATTTCTGGCGTCAGCCCCTGCAGCGTGGCCATGGCGTCCTGATGCGCTTTTCGCAGTTCGATTTCGGAAAGCGGCCGCTGATTCGGTGGATATTGGGGGCCACCCGGCATAGGAAAGCCAGGCTGTGGGGGGTGCATTTGTGGCGCCATGCCGTTGCTGAGGCTGAGGGCCATCTGAGGAGCTTGCTGTTGTAGCTGTGAGATCTGCATTGGGTTTTGCAAGTGCTGAAAAGGTTGCTGGCCAGGGCCCATGCCTCTTCCAGACATCTGAGCCCTCATGAGGGCGGCGTTCTGATTCTGCTGTACGTTCATCATCATGTGCTGCCGTGCTTGAGCGTGCTGCATGTGCAGTTGCTCTTGCATGCGGGGACCTTGGCCCCGGCGTTTGGCAAACAGCTCGTTCAGCTTGTCGCGGATCTTTCTGTCGTATGCGGCCTGAAAAGATTAGAACACGCGGCGCAATGAGGAGACGGTGCGAGGCTTACCTTATCAGGTTCACTTCGAAAAGTATCCTGTTCAAAGTTGAGGGCGTTGTCAAGGATTTTTTGAGTGTATTGGGTTGGATCTCCAGAAAGACATAGGCTTGACGTACTCCTGAAGTGAAAGGTCAGTCCGAAGCTAGCTGAGGCGGTGGGGGAGGCAAGAAGACACAATGGAACTCGATGACGTCCAATCGAAAGCTGCGGGGCTAACAATCGAATTCTTCACACTAGACACAACAGGGAATAGGGGTCCATGGTGCAGCGAATCTCTTCACGACAGAGCGACTCACAATTGGTGAACATATCGCAAACGTTCTGCGATTTGCACCGACTGTTGCCAGCCGGGCGGAATGGCGGAAGTGCTGAGGCGCTGGATGAGGTACCCCGTCTGCACATTCACAGGGCCCGCGCCACCCGAGCCCATGCCAAGCCGGTTCTGCTGTTGCGGCATGAACGGGCCACCACCGGCCATATGTTGCATGTTCGCGGCCATTGCCGCCGGGGTGGATTCAGAAGAGCAGACCACGATCCAAAAGAGCGGCGCAGTCGCACACGGCGGTGGTCCTGTGGGGGAGGGCGCTGGTGCCCAATACCTCTCGCCGGCGGTCGAGGGAGAGGCTCGTCACCCAAGAGGAGATTTCGGTTGCTGTAAGTTCGCCAATGGGTTTGGTGGATGGCCAGATGCAGAAGCGCTCGTGAATGATGCGATAAAGAATCGTGTCGAGCGAGCTGCGGGCTGCCTTGTATGTCTCAAGCAACGCCGCATGAGAGAGCCGGGGGGCCAAAGATCCTTGCCGCAGAGCCCTATTTGCAACAACCCAATCCTCGTACACGTAAATCGGACAGAGTGCCGGGAGAGCGACGGAGCACTGGAGTTGGCTTGCTGGCTAAGCCGGTGTATCGGGATATGACTGTTGTATCCTGCGACAACAAAGCCGTGCACTCCAACCACTGACCCAGCAGAGCCTCCCTCCAGCTACCTGATCAAAGGTGACGGGTGTTTCGATGCAGGATGATCCTTCGATAGTAATGTCCAAAGCCCGTCGCCCGACTGAGTCACCGATCACAAAAGATGAGTAACGGGTTCCAAGGCGGAGTCGGTGTGGCTCGAGGTTGCCTGGCAGTGGAATAGACTAGAGTCCGGGTGGTGTCTTTCCCAGCACACTAGATCCGACACAGTACTATTCCACAACGATAGCGAGTACAACAGATGCAGAGGCAGATGGGAGGGCCAAAATCACTGGTAAGAGGCGGTTCGAGGTACAGGTTTGGGTCTCGACGACGGCTGTGATCGGCTGTGGTCGTGATCTCCGAAGGCCTCGGCGTGGAGCAACGCGGCTTCAGAGTATATATCACGGATTTGGGAACATGGAAGTCAGATGTTCGTTTGATCGTCGCCTGGTGATTTATGTATTTCCGTGGCGCACGAATGTTGGGTCGGAAAAGCCCAGAGAATAGGCTGGTAGGTAGTGCAGAGTGAGCAAGCGACGAAGTAGCAGCGGGCGTGGGGGCCTTGGACTCGTTCCGGGTCCAGTGTCAGTCAACTGTGGCAGTGGGGAGCGCTCGATGATGCACAGACAGCGAACAGCGGGCCACCGAGGAGAAAAAGCAGGAGCAACAGGCCAAGCACGCGACAGAGAGGTAGCAAGGGTGGATTTGGCGACAGGAAGGTTGAGGTCGGAGGTGATGAAGTGGACTGCTGGGAGGACGAGGAGTAGAGCAGACGGCTTCAGAAGAAGCGGAGTGGCGGAAGTGAAGCGAGAAGGTGCAAGGGCAGAGCGAGCACCTCTGCACCTGAGGTGGGCAGGCCGCAGACCCAAGGCCTACCCTGGCAGCAAGGTTAGCGTGCTTGAGAGTGCCGGGTCCCACCAGTAGGTACCTGGCCGGTACCGACACCTGACGGACGGTCCCTCCGTGGTGCTTTGCCCGTGTGGTTTAGGAATGGTGAATCAATATACATCTGGCTCATTGCTGGGTGGACCGATTGATCTTGGTAACAAGCGCCAACTTCACTCCACGTCCGCAGAGACCCGTGCTCGTGCGCACTTCAGATGCGACAACTGTAGAAGCTCGAGTACTCGTTTTTATCTGCCTGTGATTTTCTGCCCGACCGGAACTCCTACCCATTCTACACTTCCGCGGGCGCGGTAGCACCAGCCCTCACTCTGCTCACCTGCGATTTTGGGCTCAGAGGCTAGCAGGCATGCGATTCTGTGAAGTGGCCAGTCACCAGTTGCTGCTCTCCCAACGCGTGTTGCACATCCAGGCCGGGATCTTGATCTGTGTGCTCTCCATGCGTGCGTGTGCACGGCAGTCTCTCGGAACACACATGCAGTGTGCATGGCAGCCATGTCGTGATCCCTTTCCAACAAAACCTGCCAACCAAGGACCGTCGTCGGCCGCGAGAGAGCAAGCGAGGAAGTTCGAGAAGAGGGGTTGCGGAGGAATACTACTTTTCACGTGAACGGAGCATTGAGAGTGGGCAGACAGCACGGCGTCAATGCCAAACACCTCCAGCGCTTGATCAATCCATTGCAATTGCAAGTGAGGAGCGTGCAGATAGGAGGTCACTGTAGGTACTCGGGTAGGGTCGCAGTATCAGTCAGTCCTTGGCAGGGAGAGCCGCCTCAGCATGACTACATTACCCTGAAATGCAGCAAGTGTGTGGTGAAGAAAAAGAGAGGGCTACGCACGGCGATGCAGACACTCAAGTGACCTTGGTCCATGTCTGAGTGCTCCAATGTCTGTGCCAAGTCAGAACGTGGCCCACATCATCTCCCGCGTTTATGCTTTCACCTCGAGATGCCCTCTGTTTCCTCTCCCAATGCTAAGGTGGAGGCCGAAACATTAGCAGACACACTAGTCCAACTGTTCCGTGTCGGCGGAAAAGATGGTGCCGAGAAACGCGCAATGATGGACAGACTCCCAACTACGTGTCTGCCCTTTTCTCGCCCTTTCTCGCCCTGCTCTACTCATCTTCTTATCCTATCTCTTAGGAACCCTCTGACAGGCCCGCGCATGCGGGACGCACCCATATCCAGGGGGCGGCAGGGAATATCCCAGCTCCGAGCACGTCTTCCAAATTGTTCTATTCCCGATTCAGTGCCCCCCACTGGGCAATGTACCGCCCCAATCATACATACATGATGATTGCTTGTCTGATTGTGCCCCGATTCACGCTGATTCCGGCCCCAGAATCTGTGTACTATGTATGCGGCCAACGCAGTTGACTGTGAGTTGAGACGGCAATTTAAACGGACAGGGCGTTAACTGTACAACGCAGCTACGAAGTGTGGTACATCTGTGATTTGTGCCTCTCTATCTACTCTGGCAGGTAGTCCATGTCGATCGGCAAATCAACCCTGTTCTAAGCTTCTCTCCAGCTACCATCCTGATCTCCCAAAGTGCCTACATATTCAATTTGCAATTCGCAGAACATCACAAGCTACCATTGTCTTCTGGGAGCTTGGGATGGCTACTCCCTTTACACCGAGTCACTACACCGAGCACTGCAGTGGGCCACTTGAAGACTCTGCCAAGGCGGTTGTCGAATTGTACGGACGGCGGCAAGCGCCGTCACAATTGATTTGGCATGAAGCACAGATGCACAACAGGGGTGTCAAAGTGAAGGCGGTCTGTAGTCTGGAAGACTAGACTGACTGTATCTGAAGTATTTGAAATTGTTGATGGGGGAAAGACTAGTAGATCTCGAACTAACTGAATTAAAAAGATAAAAAGCAGCTAGGTAGGGTTAACGAGGTTAACCGAGTATCCCTGATGATCACCCCCCTATTGGTAGGTATTCAGTTGTAACTACGATGTCAATGCGAGTCTTTTGGTTGAAGTAATAATAGTATAGCGTTGAGTAAAAATGGATGATTGAGTTTTTGAAGTTGCGGAAACCGCTAGTCGGTTTCTACCTAATTATTTAGAAGATAGCATTGGTATATATTTATCGTAAAAGCGGATAGTTATCTTATTTGTATACTATAAGTTAATGACGTTTATAGTTTTATTATATATTCAATATAGTTGCATGTGTAATAGTTTTAATATTAGTAACGTCTTATTTTGTAGGTACATGTATACTACAAAATAAACTGCATTAAGTTATAAACTTTGACATATAATATTATCAGAAACTAGATATACATATAGGTTAACATGGATTCCCGCATAAGTAAACGGATTTTATACAAATAAATCACTTGAATAAATAATCATTATATATGTACAAATTTAAATTAATACAGTGACCTCCCTAATCATTTTATCTGTAAATTAATGAGGTAAATTGCCTTATATACGTGAGTTTGAATCCTTTAATACATATTTTTATAGTGTGACGCCTATAACTATTAAAACTTAAATAGTGGTCGAGTTAAAACATAAGCTAATAGAGCAACTAAGTTACTTAAAGTCTAAACTTTAATATATAAGGTGGCGAGTCTCTTATATCAGAAACAATATAACTTAGCAAATCACATAATAGAGCATATAATAGGATTGATAGATTAGTAGCAATCTAAGTGATATAGGATGGTAAAACTCGCTAATGATTCCAACAATTCAATACTAAAAAGCTGGAAATATAGGGACACATTTGTTACTTTCTAAATGAACCAAAAAATAACTCGTTAGTTTTAAATCTGAATATTCACTTTATAAAGCGTAACAACTTTTGGTTACCTATATCAAGTTGTTATATTATCTGCCTCTTCAACATTTATATTAAATCTAATAATATAAACCTTTTTGTTGGATAGTAATTACTTCCAGTACAGTGAAATAATGGTACTAACTGCAGATTAACTGTACAGACTGCGAGTTGACTGTATTGACTGCAAGTCAATTGCAGTGGAGTGCCCAATTCAATGTGGGGCATGGACCAAGCAGTTGCCCATACAAATTAATGTGCAGATCGGCTAGCGGTCTGCCAAACTTAGAAGTAATAAATACATGACCACTTTCAATGCTATACATCAGTTACTTCGACCACGATTCGAATCGACTACATTGCAACGATAAAAGCCTACCAACACTTCTATATTTTTATTTCGTTGCAGGTATTTGATGAAATTATTATGTTTTGATAACTTTTATTCAGGTTTGTTAGAATAGTACTTAATTGCAGTACAGTCAGTCAACTGTACTATTAAGTAAGTTGACTGTGTTGACTGCAAGTTGACTGTATTGTTTGTGGATTGACTGTAAGTCAAGTACAGTATGTGCCCACTTCAGACTAGAGCACGAGCCAAGCAATTGGCCATACAAATTCGCGTGCAGATCGGCTAGCGGTTTGCCAAACTTAGAACAATACATACACCACTTGACCACGCAATACTACTGTTACTTCAACCGATTCGAATCGACAACGTTGCAACGTCTAAAGGCCTATCATTGGCAAAGCCTTTCAACAAGATTAGTATATATAATGCACTACTAAAAATATGAAAAATATGAAAATTTCTTAAATTTTCATCGGTTTCTACATCGGTACGTCTACATTTTCGATAACTTTAATATGTAAATAAATCAACTAACTTTAACAATAAAGTCTATTATTACATATCATTTAATAAAGTCAGCCGTAGAAAATGAACAAACCTTCACTTTTTAACAAAACCAAAGAAACCCTTTAAGAAATCTTTACTTAATATTATATTTACTTTCTATACCATTGGTAATAACTAATATTTGGAATCTATTATATGATGTTTGTCAAATATATCTGTAAAAAAAAAATCTATATAGTATAAACTGAAATTTCAAAATCGCTTGGAAAATAATAATAATGTTAGTATTGGTAGGCTTTTATCGTTGTAATGTAGTCGATTCGAATCTCTGTAGTCGAAGTAACTGGTACTATATTAAAAGTGGTGATCTGTTACTTCTAAGGTTGGCAGACCACTAGCCGGTCAGCATGATAATTTGTATGGCCAACTGCTTTGGTACATGCCCTACTTTGAAGTAGGAACCTACTGCACTGGATTTGCAGTCAATATAATCAACTAACTGTAAGTATAGTGTGCTTAACTGTACCGCAATTGTCTGCTATTTTAATACTGGCGACTTTTTATTTTGTGTGTGTGCTAATGCAGCCAATTACTTACTTACGGTGAGCCCCTGATTCTCTTCTTAACTCACATACTAAACTCCTGTCAATTTTAATCAATTTGCACTATAAATAGCGCTAATTATGGCTCTTTGCCTTATATTTCCGAGCTCTTTCTTTTTTAACTCCCGTGCTCAAGTATTTCGCTACAGACTCAAGCGTATTACGTATTTCACCATTTGCGCTCTCTTTGCCAATAGTTTTAAGTATTGCCACTGACTCCTTTATCGCCACCGTTACTTTTGCAGTTATCAAGTTTTTCAGGGCATCCCTATTCCTCTACGTTACGTGTCGAGCAATCTACGTAGTTTTCGATTCGTACGGTTAGCGTATTATTGTTCACAAACCCTTCAAGGGCGTTATTGGTTGTAGCTTTATTTATGGTATAAGTGGAGTTATCTTTGCCGTTGATTTACCAGAATTTATTGATTCTCTAGTTTTATATGCTTTTCTTAAATCTATTACGTTTATTATCAAACGTTTTTATTAGTCGTGCCTAGCTTTGATAGGTATTCGTAAAGTTTTCGTAAGTTTTTATACATAATTACAGGTATCGGAGGTAATATGAACTGTTTGGTGATGATTCTTAATATATTGTTAGTTATTATACCAATATCGAAGTTTGTTATTATATTCTAAACCTTTGAAATTAGTACCTTTCGCGTTCTATATTTATATCTAACTGATATCTAGTATATAAGATTACCATTGATCGCAAATTGCTTATTAGTCTTTTTTTGTGGACAAGTATTATAAGGAATTTAATTTGTGATGTAAAGTTAATATTGCTCGTAAAGGAGTTATCGGTAAAGCTCAATAACTCGGTTATTGTTTACTTTACTGAAACTATATTAATACCTCTTTTTGAATTCTTCATTTGTTATAATTCTTTTGTTTAACCTGTTAAAATCCTTGTTTTGTGGGTTTTGGTTTTAGGTTGTAATTGACAGATCGTACGATGTTTTTGGTTGGTGTAATGTAGCGATATAATCTGTATGTACCCTTCATTTTAGGTTTAGTTATGATTTTACCTCGTTATATCGATTCATTGTTGTGAAATTTGTTGCTTTCTTTTTTTAGCGTAGATTAAGATATGTGTTACAGATATCGTTATTATTTTAATATTATGGATATATGATTTATTCAAGTCAATTTGTATGTTTTTACCTCATATTTTAATCGGTTTATCATTTTGGAGGTTTGAATTTTTCATGGTACGTTGTATCTTTATCATAAACCTAGTATTTATTAGGAAGAGAATATTATTAGTTTATATGTTAACAATATCGGGGGGTTTTTTTTTTTGCATGATTAACAAATACGAGTCGAACGTCGAAGTTTTTCTGTTAAGCTTATTTATGAAGTACCTTTAGTATGTTAAGAATTAAATAGATATCAGATTTGGCTAGTTTATATAAAGGTTTAATGTAACGTATTATCATATTGGCCAGAAATGTATTTTTTTCCGTAGTTTTAGCAGTATAATCCGTTAAATATTCGTAACAGACTACCTTTATATTTGCTTTATATTACGGCTATTGAGGGTAAACTTACCTCTTGCATTAGAAGTTAAACTGGTAGTAATTGCAACAATAAAATGTCGGGTGATTTGTTGGATTATTGTTGATTATATAAGCATTTCGTCTTTGCTTTTATTACTGTATTTTTGAGCGACTACCCATGACTTTTTGTATGGTCAGTTTATAAGTTTACTTTTAACTTCGTGGATCATCTTGAATTTAAATGTTGTAATATTTTAACTTTCAAATTACGTTAAAGGCATAAGTTTGATAAATTTTCGTATAAGGAGGCTATGGATCTCCAATCATTCGCTTTTTTAAAAAGGTTTAGCCAGTGTATTAATAATATCTCTAATACGTAACTTAAAGGTATGCGTTCTGTTAGATTTTATTTAAATACCTTTGAGATTATATATTCCTTTCCACGTTTGTAATCTTTGTTACCACTCTACTTTTTAGTTTTTATCTTTCTTTTTAGTGGGTTTTTACGCCATCGACGTTTTATAGGCTGATTAACGATTGGTTCAAGGGGATTATATTAATTGATTTGCTTAGCTCAATAGTCTTCGACTCAGTGATTTTCATTGTAATTATGGGGTTTTAATACAGTTTTATCTGTATAGTACTGAAATTAATAAGACCGTTAGCAGGTTTAATCATTGCGTTTAGGTTAGCGATACTTAATATTTTTCTAAAAGTTCATTCCATATTTTTAGTTTTCATTACATAAGGACTTTACTTTGAAAAGGAAAAGATAATACGTTTGTTTTTGATGGTTCATTCCTCATGTTAGGAGTATCGTTTATTTGAAGGCATGCCAATTCCTTTCTGTTATGGTTTAACCTGCGATGGTAAGCCAAGTAGGTGCCAAATGGGATTTACTATTGAGGTGTGGAGGAAGATAAGAAGAGGCTATCGTGGCCCAACGTATAAGGTCTTTGGGTAGAGCCAGTGCCCAGCCCGTTACGTGCCCTTATACGTACCATATACGGACCGTACCCGGTCCATATACGGACCGTATCCGGATTATACTCAGACTGTGTCCTATCCGCGTCCGAGCCAGGCCTAGGCCAGATGTTACCCATTCTGTTACGTATATAGTTACGTAACCTATAGGTTTAATAGCCAAGAGCTTAAATCTATAACATACTCCTTTTTCTTCAGATGTTATGAGGGCTACGACATCTTTTTAGATAAACACCGGACGCGGGCCATGCTTGCCTAATACGCGGGTCGAGTATAAACTGGTGACATTACGTTTGATATATCGTAAAACGTTTCGGCTAGCTTATCTTATATCGCCGGCGTTATATAATGTATCTATTAACGTGTCATGTAAATTATGCATCCTACCGTTGGCGCCGTATAATATACCCGTTAGCACGTTGTGTAAAACATTTTTTTTACCGTCGGAGTTGTATAACTTATCCGATAACGCGTCGTATAAGGTATTATTTTTGTCGTCGGCGTCTTATAATATACTTGTTACTGTGACGTATAAGGAATCCTTTTCATCGCTAGCACCGTATAACGTATCCATTCACGTATCGTTTAAATTTACGTTTTTGCTTTTAACGTCGAGTAATGCGTCCCGTATAACATGTAACTCTTAATGAATCCGGTTTGCTAATCCTTATAAATACAAATGTCTTTACGTAATTTTTAAAGACTTTTCCTTTTCACTTTTATATCATCGCTTCTTTTTTTCGTCCGTTACTATTATCGTAATCCTTTTAACTTTCTTTTATATATATTAAACAGCTATTCGCGTTAATATATTTTAGATTTTTCTCCCAACTTATTATTATAGCCGATATATATAATGGTTTTTGTTTAGGTTACGTCATCGTTGACGCCTTTAAAAGGGACGAAGAATCTCTCCGTAAGGTATATTACCTTATTATATACCAATTACTTACTATTAATTACATATTGAAACCCCCTAATATTATAAAATATTTTTTTATCTTTAATTTTTTTTTTTTTTTTTTTAGTTATAAGTTAAAAATATTTATATATCGTATATTAACCAGTTATTGAATTTTTTTCATTTTTTTATTGTACGTTTGAATTTATCGTATATAAAGGTGATACATATATCGGAAAGTTTATGGTAAGGTAAGTTTATGAAAAAAAACTCTACGAAAGGCCGACTATTAATAAATTTTTGGTAATATATTTAGAAAATAAGTTTACTTATTAACTTACTCAGTTCATATACCCTTTCACATTAGTTAGTTATTATGATAAAGGATAAGGGTTATATTTTATCCCCCGGGCGTAAACGTTAGTGAAATGTCCCGGTTTATCAACCTATTTTTACCCCCGCATTTTTTAAACTAGTTAATTAGTTTACCCGACTTTTTAATGTCGTTTAGACGTAAGGAATTCTTACTGTACCGGCCGTATAAGCTATTACTTCTTTAATTATACGTTGACGCCGCTTTTTCCTTTCGGGTCCATACTTACCCCGGACCCCTTTATCGCCTTTCATTATATCTCTTGTTTATAAAGATAGGACGCCCTCGATTAACCGATCTTTAATGCGTAACGTTTTCGCATCGGCCTCCTTTAGCTACCGCCAAATACCTTTTTATAATTTTAGCCTTAAAGGCCAAAATAATATAACGATTTAGGTTATATTTTTACAGCTAATATAGGCTACAGTTTACAAAATATTACAAACAACGTTTAAGGTTTAATTATAAGATTTCCGATTTCGTTTATATTTCATTTGCTCATCTCTTATAGGAATGATTTAGTCGGGCCGACCATAAGTGGGTATAGGATCGTATCCGGGACGATTACATTACCTGGACCTAAATTAATGTGCTATAATCTTTGGTAATTCGCCTAAAAGATTATATCCTCTGCCCCGCTTTTCGCCTTACTTTTTATTAGCCGTTATCGTCGACTTTATTTAACACACGTTCCTTTTAACGTTATCTTTTATCCTCGGCTTCTTTTAACGTCCGTTTTTCCTCGTATTATTTATTATCATCTTTTTTCAACACCCGCCTTTTTTTGCGTTATCCGCCTTTTTTAACGTCACCTTGCGTATACCCCGACTTTTACTAACCCTTTTTTTCGGCATCTACCGGTTTTTGATATTCCTTTTACCGTCTCCCTTCCCTTTCATCGCCTAACGTTTAAAACTAGTCGTAATGAAGCTTTTAACGTTAATAACGTCGGTATTCGTTAGATTTAAATGAAGATAATAATAATAAATGGGTAAACTTTCGTTAAAATATATTAGAAGTCGTTTTGAAGTCGGATATATATCCGAAATAGTTGGGTAGTATTTATTTGTCTTTACTTACAGTATTATAACTTTATTTAATAAGAAATTCCCCTCTTTATTTATAAGTAAATTGTTATTTCGGGATATAAGCGATTCACCTCATGTTTACTACTTAGTATAGGTTTAATGCTTTTATAAGGATACCAAGTTTTATAAACCATAATAGGTTTTATTTTATTTCGAATTTATTCAATTTTATAATATATTAATTATTTTTTAATGATTCATATTTCGATTCATTATAACTTTTTCATTTCATTAATACGTAATGGACTCCGTCCTTTTTAATTTTACGATAAGGATATCCTATAATTCAAATTCCTCGTATTTACCGTTCCTTATATTATTCGTTATTAAAACTGATTTTAGGCGAATATCGAATAAGATTTATAAAGGTAAAGGGTTTAAAACCATATGTTTAATTAAATCAATATTTAATACCGAATATTTGTAAGGAATATCTAATACGATATTTAACGGGTTTGGAATACCGATTATCTTGTACTAATTATAAATTTAATTAAGTTTTTTATTCAGGCGATTAGTTTCAAGATTATAAAGGCTGAATTAAACCTAATTCCCTACTTTATATCGTTTTTCCGGACGTTGTTTACGATTCGCCATCGTTTTTATTAATTATTAAATATAAGTTATTATTGTTTAAGCCGATTTCGTCCTTTTATGTAAAAAAGCTACAAACGTAATAATTCGTTTCGTTAAATTTATTAATGACTTTATATCTCCGTTTAACTTTAAAACAAGTGATGTTTCGTACTTATTTACTAAATGGTTTGCGTTAAATCCGGTAACCGTGGACTTTTAGTTATTTAATGTAAATTAATAAATAGGTAAATACAAAACCTTATTGTATTACAAAAAATAGATTACGATATATAAGTACTTTTAAATCTTTTAATTCACCCATTTAATAACATTATCTATTTATAGGTAGTACATTGTAAATGAAAGTTATTCAATTTGTATTAAGGAATGAAGTGTTATTGAAAATATACTTACCTAATCCGAACTGTAATTACTAATGATGAAAGCTGGAAATTTATGAAATCTTTACTATATATTCCTAAAATATTCTTTATATGTATTTACAATTAAAAACTATATAACCTTTGATTGAATAACTTTAAAAAGATAATTTGTAATAATTAGAAAATATCGAGAGCCGTTATTAATAATTAATATGTTAATTTTAAAGTCGACTAAAATATATGTTTAATACCAGTTGGAAATAGGAAGAGGTTAAAGTAGGCTTTATAGTGAAGTATAACGAGGTTTTGTCCCGTTATATTACATATATACTCGATATAAACGTCGAATATTTACGACTATCCATTTTTAATGGTATTTTCGTTAGAAAATGCAAAAAAAAATTTCTTTCCTGAATAAATTATAATAGGAGAATCGTGTGTTTATTATAGTGTTTTTGTTATCAATGGTTTCCCAATCGGTAATTATAAACGACCATCGTAACGTAATGCTTTCTACGGGTTAATCACTTAATTTATAATTTATATTAATTATTCTACCATAAGTAAATAACATCTAACGCCTTTAAAAACCATTAAAAGGCGAACTTTATATAACGAGTCGTTTATTACTTTCTAATATTATCATTTCGTTAACGTACCCGGGATGAAAATAAGGAAATTACTTAATGTTAATGTTACCGGCAGGTTTAACGCGGGCCAGGCCTGCGGCGATACCGTAGGCGTCGCTATATTAAAATCACTTAATGTTATTTCCGATAACGACCCGGGAACGGACCGGGTCCGGGACGGTATTACTTTTGACGGCTTTTTGAAATCTCCTAACCCTTTTTTAAAATATATATCGTCGTAACCTAATAGTCAGGCCTCCGTTTCGTCAAATTCCTTGACCTAATCCGTCGTAATCTATATTTTCAATTTATAAGTTTATTATTGTTACAGTTAATATAATAATGGAAATAAGTTAAAAAACTTGTACGCAACGTTTTTTCACCTCAGGCTCATTTTATAACTTACGAATTAATGTATTCGAGCGGGAGTCCTAAGATACGAATTTATATCGTAAATGATATTGAAAAAGAAAAAAAACATCAGCCTATTTAACTTAGTGTTTCGAAATTAATCGTGGTAAAGAAAAATATTTGAATTTATTATAATTTGTTAAAATCGTAAACGATATACATATATTACGTAATTTAAATGACTACCTTTTTTAATAGTATACTATTTCGAGGAATTTCTTATCATGGATAGTATAGTTGTGTTTCGTATCCGTTCATCGTTCGGAATAATAAGTTACTAGCTTTGAAGTATTATCTTCGTTTCGTTACAATAAATACCCTTTTAATGTAGTTTCCAAATAATTAGTTTCTATTACTATTAGTCGATCTGGATCCTAATATACTAAAATCGGTGCCGTAATAAAGGTATTCTTTAAGGTTAAAAATACATATTCCTTTTGTTTCGTTCAAGTTCAACAAATACCTTACTTTATTAGGCGGAAGACATAATTGGCCAGTTTTGAAAAATTACAAATAAAATTATGATAAAAGTTGGTAAAACTTAAAAAATTTCGAACCTTTCAAACCGTATATAATAACTCCTACTCGTGGATTACCCTGATTTTTTCGAGGTAGTCCCGGATATTTATTTTAACTATTTTAATAAAACCCAGGTATTTTACCTTTTTAACCACGAAATCGCGCTTTTTAAAATTCAGATTAAGTTTTGTATCACGAAAAAGTTTTAAAACCTCGCAAACTTAAGCCATGTAGTTTTAATTAATACTTAAAAAAAACTAAATAGTCGTTTAAATACGTTATAACGAAATTATTCAAAATATTTGCTATTATATAATTAATATATCGTTAAAACGTCGCCGGCGTTTTCGTTAACCTAAAGGAAGTGATTGATTATTTAAATAACCCGAACCGCGTACAAAAAGCTGTTAATTTCTTTTACTCAGATATTATTCGAATACGGAAAAATACCGTTTTAATATCCAATTTCATAAATTATATCGATTCCGATAACATACGTAAGGTCTTTTTAATTATAGGTAAAAGAAAACGGTTTTATTTTGTAATTTTATTTAATACCCGATAATTGATATAAAATTGTCATTCCTCTTTCGGATTATAAATTAATAATACCGTCATTGTTTTCGATAAAACACTAGCCCATATATAACCCTTATTTATCAACTCTGTAATTTGTCTTCGAAATTAAAAAAATCAATTTCGTAATATCTAGTATAATGGCTTTTAAAATTGTTTTTATAAAGATTTATCTTCGTTCAGTTTAATTTAAATATATTAGTCGAGTCTTCCTTTATATAAAAGTAAAGATGTAACTTTATCTTTATTGAATAGGTCGCGAAATACAATTAATTCCGATAAAACACGCAACTAATCCTTCTCTTTTTTTAATTGAAGTCGTCTTCGTTACTTGTAAAATCCGGGTTTTTTCATTGAAGTTTATAATATAAGTTATTCGGAACGAGTCCCTTATATGTTTTATCTCTCGGTACGAACTTTGCGTTAATTCGAGGAAAACCGAGCTTATTACGCTTTATATATCTTTCTTCTTGAAGCGTATCGATATTACGTCGATAATTAAACTTTCTAAATTTAAAGTACTAAACGGCTATCGCTCGCGTTTAAGGTTACTTATTAGTATTGTATTTAAGGTATTTTAAAAATCATATCTCACATTATTCCAGAAATAATATATGTGAATATCGGGTTCAACCATTTATTTATATTTATATAAAACGTGGACATTTACATGATAAGTTTGTTTTACCGTAATCCTAATATCGTATCAAGATTTTTCCGATATTATGACTGAATTTACTTTAACTTTAAACGTTATATATGAAATTATATTAAAAAGTTGGACTTCCCCCGTCGCTATTTATGGGAAACCTTCCTTTATCCTTGTAATTTTGACCGTATACACCTACGTAAAAGGTAATACTAGGGGAAGATCGTAGCCACGTTAAAAATAATCTAATAAATGATAACGTACGTAAGGTTTCTAATAAGCTTAGTTTAATGTTCCCCTATTATTGTTTATATTAATTTACGATTTTGGTTTTAAATATATATCGAACGGGTTCATTAAGATAATTAACCATGGTATCGAAAGGATTGGCCTCGATTATTACAACCCTTTAGCGAAGGCATTTAAAAGTCGTAAACTCCCGTTATAATCGTATTATTATTCGTCCGTTAGCTTTAAACGGGTTTCGTTAATTAACAACCAAAACGTTACTTTAAGTTTAAGGATTTCAATTCGTCAACGATTTGGCGATACTTTTATAAGGTTACAATATAATCCACCCGACTTAAACTTACCGTAATGAACTTGTCACAGATACGTAGCGATACGCAGAAGCGTAAGTAATTGTACTTTATGACCAAAAGATAATTTGGGCTACCTGTTTAAGATAAAAGTATTTTAAACCTAATAGCGAATAGTATTTATAGGTTTTTATTATTTATAACCAAACCTTCGAATTCGACCAATACTTTATCCGCGTAATAAAAGTCGCCGAAAGTTATTTAGATATAATCGAAAAACTTCCTTATATTATACCTACCCTCGTATCCTCCGGCTTCGTAATAAGTCGTCATCGCCTACTTTACCGCCACCATATAATATCCCTATAAGTAAAGAAACGTGTATCGACCCTTTTCGATCTATATTTTATCTGTTTTTAATATAAATTCGATCGTTAGGTGCGTTTCCACCTACGTAAAAATAAATCCGTCGAATTATAATTGGTTATATGGTTTTCATCCGCCCTAAACCAGTAAAAACCCAACGTAAGTTGCGGTTGACTTGGTTTCGAATTATTAAATTTTTGTGACGACATAAACGAAGTTGAAAATAAGGTTAATCATTAAAGTCGATTAATCCGGTTATAATAAATGTTTAACAGCCGATGCGATATAGCCTACAGTATTTTATAAACGAAAGATATCAACATAAATCGGCCTCAAAAAGGCCGGAGGTATATTTATAAAGATGGAAAATTAGGTATTCGCCGATAGTCTATTTTCTTTCGATAATATTGAAGTATAACGCAAAATTATTAACGTCCATTATTAATTCATCTATTATAAATAATATTTCTTCGGGACAATAAAAAATACCTTAATAGTATGTTATGGTCTAACCTACGATAGTAAACCAAAAAGGTATCAGATAGATTTATTATTAAGATGCGAAAAAAATATTAAAAAAGGCTACCGTAACCTAACGTATAGGGCCTTTAAGCAAAGTTAGTACCAAGCCCATTACGTGCCCTTATACGTGCCATACACGGACCGTACCCGGTTTGTATACGGACCGTATCCGGCTTATACTCGAACCGTGCCCTGTTTACACCCGGGCCGGGCTTAGGCTGGGTGTTACCCATCTCGTTACATACACAGTTACGTAACCTATAGGCTCAATGGCCAACGGCCTAAGTCCATGACACTTTCTTAGTTTCTTTAGGGCTTTGTTATATGTTATAGCTTGATTTTAAGTGTTTAGCAATGGTGGCGATTCAGTTGTTATATATGTATAGTATTTAAATATTGGTAAAAGTGGCATAAGATCGTTATGATTAATAGTATTATAAAGGTTTTTCATAATTATTCGAAGCTGTGTTTTTGATTTATAAAGTCTTTAATATTTAGGGTAATGATATCGTAAGTTTTTAATTAAAATGCGTAAGCCTTTTTAATATTATTAATACTTTAATTGTTGGTAAGATCTCTATTGTATTAGGTACTTTAAATAAGTAATCATGAAGATTGGTATTTGTATTGAAGTAAAGAGTAAGATGTTAATAGAAGAGAGAAGAGGCATTCGGAGAGTACACGCCTCAAGTGAGAGCTTATAAACTCTCACCCAGAGTATGACTCTCTACTATACACTTTGCTAATCCCCTTTCTGGACTTTGATATAAAGGGTGCATCCTGCAACATAACATGTTATCATGCACTTTGTATGAGTATACCTTGCAACTTCCAAAGTAGTCTCTATGTATGCTAACTATAGTAATATATAATAATATCTATGCAAGTAATATTTTCTTCGTTCTTTATATGGCCCGTATTTAATAGTAATAGTTTGGTTTGTATCATAGCCTGTATCTATAATTCAGTAATAAAAGTAGTGTATAACATCAGTTGAAGCACAACTTCTTTTTTTCTTTTCTCTGTAAATTAAAAGTTGTTGAGACTCATGTCACATGACCTCTCGATTAGCGTTGCTGAATGAAGCGGTGGAGCTCGCTTCGAATACTTAATATAAAGCGTTTTGCGTAGGTAGAAGCGCTTCTTATACATTTTCCGAAGCGCTTTATTTTTGTAGAGGCCATAATTACAAGAGTGCGAAATGAATCGGGGCGTTTTTAACTTTTTTTTTTTTAGTTGTTTACACCACTAAAAAAAAGTTAACTTATAGACTGTTTGCGCTATTTACAAGCATATGATCGCTTCAAAGGTTGTTTCCGAACAGGTTCCAATAAAGGGTTCCGAAATTTGATAGCTTGCGTAGCCTAATACATTATAGGACGCTTTCCAAAAAGTGTTCGAGTATATCAAATCGCTAACCAAGTTGATAATTTCGTACTAAAGTAATCCTTTTATAGTCACTTTAACTTTACAGTCTTTGTATACTTCCGTGTAATTATAATAAAATCGTAGTGTTGGAGCATGGACAGTTGGGACTACTTTAACATCCCGCTATAGGTATTCAACTTAGGTTTTTCTCTTCTTTCCTAGGTTATCTGAAGTCGACTGAATCAAATACTAATTAGTGTCACTAAGGTCTCTATTGTACCAGGTACTTTTAAAAGAGTAATTGTGAAGTTTGGTGTTTGTATTGAAATAGATAGTAAGATGTTAATAGAAGGAGGAAGAGGCATCCGGAGAGTGCAAGCCTCAGGTGAGAGGTTATAAGCTCTTACTTAGAGCGTGACACTCTATCATGTACTTTTCTAATCTCTCTTCTTAGCAGTGGTATAAAGGGTACATCCTGCAGCGTGACACTTTATCATTTACTCTATAAGAGTGTATCTTATAGCATGCAAAGTGGTTCCTACGCATGCTAATTATAGTGATATATAATAATATCTACATTAATAAACTTTAACCAGAACTTGTTCATATTGAATTCCTATCTATTCAGTATTAGCTTGAAATTCATTACATTAAAGTTAATATTAGCATCGGGTATTAATTAGTTTAGGGGTTCCAGGTACGTGTTAATTTATGGAGTATGTAATATCTTTCTTGTTTTTTCCTCTGTAATAGTTTTCAGGAATTTAATATCGTTGAAAGCTATGGTGTAATGAAAAACTTGAAGAAGAGATTACCGTTTAGGTAAACACGTTTACGAAAACTTTAGAGTTGAAGTTTTAATTTTTTACAGCGTGAATTTAAACCTTAGTAGGATTTAGAAGTGTGTTTTGCAATGATGGCAAAGTCGTTTAATTGCTTTTAGCATTGACAAGTTCATATCCTTCTAATTGGTTATCTTAAGAACTTTATATAGTTTATTAGTCGTCGAATGGTTGAACTATCGATATAATTGACGAAGTTTTAACTTTATTAGGTTTAATATTGTTGTTTTCGGTCTTTAAAAGTGGAACCAGAGGTTTTTTTATTTTAGATTTGGTGTGAATCTTTGGTTGCTTTTAACTTCAACCAATTCTTTACTTTCAATATTAATGTTAACGCAGAGGTTTTTCGTAATTTCAATAACAGGGACAAAATAGTAGGGGATTACAAGATGTTGAGAATAATAAGTTTCATGATTTTAATAATAGTTGTCAATTTTAGTAAAGATTTTTTTTTCAAAGCTAAATCTAATTTTGGTCCTATCGGTATCCATATAGTTCAATTCCGTAGTAATATTAGTATCCCTTCGTAATGCAACGTATTGCAAATAGCCTACTGTTGAATACTGTGCTATTTTAGTGTTTGGTATTATACCTTGAAATACTTGCGTTGAAATATACAATACAAACAGTTACACAGTATACAACTCAACCACAGGGCTAACAGGGTCAGTCAGTACTTGGTACATACTTCAATTACTGAACCTCTAAATACTAAAAGATGAGGAATTCACTGGAGTTGAAAATATCTCTACCAGCACTAGTATTTACTAGTGTAAGTACTAGTATTAACTTGTACGGATGATTAGCACGGAGATGCTGCCTGGGCTAGTAGTTACTAGTACAAAGGAACTAACATTTACTAGTATATACTAGTATTAATTGGTACAAATTTTCGATCTTAATCGATATCTTTATAAGCATACTGTTGTAATAGTACTACCTGTAGTGCAGTAGGTCAACTTTACTTACAGTAAAGTTGACTATGATAACTGCAAATTGAGTGTATTATTTTGTGTGGACTTACTGTATTGGGTGTAAGTCAAGTACAGTATACTACACTTCACACTAGTGCATAGGCCAAACAATTGACCATAAAAATTACAGTGCAGACCGGCTAGCGGTCTGCCAAACCTAGAATAATACATCTACTACTTAACTATGTAATACTACTGATACTTTTACCAATAGAATCGAAAACTTTACAACGTTTAAAGTCGTAAATACTGATTAGTGCTTATTAAATTAAGTACAGATAAACTAAGTAGAGAAAAAGGCTACTTTCTGTTTATGCTCCACGTTAACAAACGGCAGCTAGAGTAAAAGAAAGATTTTTACGAAGGGCATTTATTAGTACTACGTCAGTCTATAATAGCAGGAAAATAAGGATTTTTTTTAGATCACACCAGTCTATAACGGCAATCTGAAAATGAGTGACAGTATTGCTACTTAAAAACACCAAGAAATCTTTACCAAATCTTTTTTAAAAACGTTGAGATTAACTATCAAAAATCTTAAAGTTTGGCAAGTTAGCAAACAGTTAAATCATTACTATCATAGATACTACTACTATAAAAACGAATAAGTTTTACGACTTACAACTTTTGACTTTCGCCTTTTATTTATAATAACGATGTTTAACCTTACCCTTTATACCATGTTTTTCTTTTTACTTCACTTTTTTTACTTCTTTCATGCCAATTTAATCGCCAAGATCGCTATTTTAAACAAAAATACCAAGAAATATCAAGTCGCGCCGAAATAGCTACGTTACGCGACTTTACACTAAATCGTCAAGTTCTCACGCGATTTTACGCCAAAACACTAAGTCTCTACACCTTAATATTACTAAGTCTCTCGTATCCAAGCAAAAATTTCAAGATAGCTACCGCCAGTATTTACTTCAAAGCTATTACTGAATCTATTGGAAAAAATGTGATTAAAACCCTCGGACTCCACTTTACTAAGCATTTCGATAATAAGATTTAAGGGTACGTGGGCGAAAGCTTAACGGAAAGGTACCGAGTTAAATTTATTGGCTTTTATATTATCGACGATGATAAAAGCGAAAACCTCAACCACTACAGTCATACTTTTTATAAATACCGTAACTTTTTCGATAACTAAACCATTAACATGTGGAAAAAGATCTAAAAGAACGTTAAATTGAAGTTAAATGACAAACTTGAACGCCGAGTAATCTACATGTGAAAAAAGAACTTTATTAAGTTGGTAAAAATCCTTTACGGTTTGGCATAATTTAACGAATACCCTTAAAATCTACGCTTTAAAGGAAAGAGTATCAAAAAATCTTAACACCCCTATATGCGTTTTAAAGGACCTCCCCTTTAACTTTAGCTAAGTTAAATCTCTTTACGCTCTAACGATAAGGAATCTGTTAACCTGCTCGGCAACTTAATACATTTACGTAACAGTATGGAGTACCATTTCAGTAACGGTAAAACACAAAAAATAATGAATATCTACGCGGCTAAAGAAATTAACGTTAGTTCTTTATACCAGTTAATAAATAGATATCGTTAAATCCGTTAAAACCTTTAAACCCTTATTAATCACTAACCCTTTAATCGCTAAGCTTCACAAAGACTTTTTTACGGAAGATTTGCCTATATATAAAGGCCTACCATAAGCCCTATCATAAGATTTTAACTTTCAGATCAGGCGACTGGCAATTACTCTTAATACCGTGCTTCGGAGGCTTTAAAGCTTGAACTACCAGGAAAAAATACTAATAAAGACTGGGATAACAATCGTGACCTGCTTCTAAAGCTTGTCAAGATGGTAAATATTAATTACAAGCTTTTCACAAAGTTCGCCAAAATTTGAAACGATGTTAAAAAGTATGACAGGAAGTCTTATAACCCTTTCAACACGAAGATAATGCCCTTTTGAAACATTTGTAAATAAATGGAGGTTCTCTCTTTTAGTTTTCACTTACTATTCCCCAAAATCCTTATAAGGCACGCCAAGGTCTATTAATTAACTTTCCCAACCACTGAAACTACGTTTCGTGAGATTTATAACTGCATAAAGGGCTACTTAAAATACGACATCTACTTTACGCAATATTACACCAATTTAGATATTACAAGGTTGGCGACAATAATAATTAAGAGAAAAGAGGAGGAAACACCGATAAATATTCTTAATCAAATTATTAACAAGTTGATGTTATAATAGGAAGCAATAGGTAAATCATACGTTAGCGAAGCTACATTTCGCGAGCAAATACAAGCAATAGTTACGGGTGTTAACGAATTTGAATACGCTTTATAGCGCTCAGATACCACTTGCAAAGGCTTTTTTAGCTGATTACGTTTCTTGTTTACAACTATAATAACGTAAATACTAAACTCGCTTAATATATACCCCTAAACCAGAAACATTCCTGATATAGATGAAAAAGGTTTTTACATGTACCATAAATACATTTACGAGCGCTTTTAACGCTTAAGGCCTAACAAACCGACCGCAAATGAAAAGTAATAGCTGTGTTAGCGTCAAAAAAAAGCCAAAATTTAAACAAAACTGTTAATTGTAAAATTATCGTTGAAATAATGGTAAGATTAGTTAAATTTGTAGTGACCCTAGCTATTGATTATCTTGTTACTCCCTTACCGAGAGAAATGACAAAAAGGTAATATATTATATTCAGTACCCTATCACATTTAAATAGGACTACATAGATCAAATCGCAGATTTTGAGGGTAACAAGTCAATTAACGGCGATAATCCCTTTAAGTAGATTAATTGATATGAAAATACGGTTTTTACCGCTGTTCGATACCTAGCCGACTACGATTTTTTATACTCCTTAAGTGGTAAAGACTATTATATTTGCTTTAATCAAGCACTTAAACCCTTATATATCTTTAATCTTCGCGATCGTTATGCAAAATATACGTTTTAGGGTATTATGCCGGATACAGTGGCAATAAGGTACTTACTAAATATTTATTCGTAATACGTAGCATTTTAGAAGGAAAGCATCATAACTATTAAGATTAAGCGTTACGATATTAGCAAAGCTAAAGTTAGCTTTAAATCAGGCGAGAAAGTATCATTATTCGATATAATAGTAATTTTAATTATTATAAACTCAATTGCGTTTTGTATCCTCAAATTCCGTACCCCTTTTCTTCTTTATTTCGAAAGTATGAAGACCCTTAACGTTAACGTCGACATTAATATAAACGAATAAGTTAAAAATTTCCAACGGAGCTAGAAATAAGCCAATTACACTGACGCCTTAACTATCCAACCGTTAATAAGCTATACAAAATCCTAAAGTCCGCAAGACATAGAAATGTGGAATATGTTACCTTAAAAACTATGAAAAGGCTTAATCAATACTACCAAATATATATTCAAACCCCCCGCAAAATGAAATTTACATCAAAAAGAATAGTGATTTTAATTATAACGTCTTTATTATTATATTTTACTTAGATAAGAAACCTATTTGTTACGTCTTTTACTCTGTAACAACTTTTTGAGAAGCTAAGTCTTTAAAGTCCCGTTCGAAAAAGGATACTTGGGAAACGCTAAGTATATTGTAAATCAACACGTACGTGAGCCTACCTAACGTCGGTATCCATAATACCGGTATTAACTTTGCGGCAGAAAAGTTTTTAAAGGATATCAAAATAATAGATATTTAGTATAAATAGGTGTTTGTAAAAGCCTACTACAGCATGAGAAAAGTTAAAATAGCATACGGCATATGTTGCAGAATACATAACATTTTTACGTTAAAATTAAAAACTTTACAGATCTAAAAGTACGCCTTTAAATGGCGGTAAAAGGCCTAAACGATACTATGAGCCTTAATGGCCTAATTATAACGTTACTAGTTTCCAAAACGTACCTACATTTAACAAGTAAATCTCCGCCATTAGCAAATATTTAAAAACGAGTTACGGCTTACAGCAAGGCACTAAGAGAACTGTGAAGGGAATCGGTAAGCCGCTAGGTTAATAATACTCTTAATACCAAAATCTGCCTTATAACAATCAACTTACATACTCTACCGTTATAAAGTAAAGTCCTCGTGTAGCGGAATCCAGGTAAATAGAAAATCCCATACAAAATCTGAAGTATCGTAAATTTTGAAGTAACTGTTTAAATTATTCCGGTTTTGTAACGTTTCGTATAACTCAAGTCAAGCCTTATATTGAGGTTATTAACGATAAAAACCTTGAAACTGAACGACCTAATTAATACAAATCACCTTTACCCGTCGTCGATAAGTTATTAAAACGTCGTCGACATAAATGAGCTCCCGGGAAAAAAACCCGTTAACAAGAAAAAAAAATCCGGGTTATTGGTAGAGCGTTAGACGTTGCAAATTTGTCAATTCGATTGGTAGAAGTAACATTAGTATTGCGTAGTCATATGGTAGATGTATTGTTCTAAGTTTAGTAGACCTCTAGCTGGTCGACACTGTAATTTGTATAGCCAATTGCTTAGCCCGTGCCCTAGTATAAAGTGTGGAATACTGTACTCTACTTACAACTAATATAGTAAGCGTATCCAAAACAATACACTTAACTTACAGTGAGTATAGTTAACTTTTATTGTAAGTAAAATTAACATATTGTACTGAAGGTAGTACTATTTCAATACTAATGGCTTTTTAGTTTATGCGCGTACGTTAATGTGGTTAACCAATTTTTTCCGGGCAGCGCTAAACTGCGACCTTGTCAACTAGCTAAACCCTTGTCAATTTCAATTGATCTTCGCATTGAAATACACTCATTTACATGCAAATTAACCACAATTTCCATTAGTTGCTTTACGGCTCCAAGATCCGACTTTATCAACTCTTATAAAAAGTTCTTCCGCTATAGACTTTTGCAAAGCTTCACTTTAATCATACTAATCAAATAGATCAGCATCGTTAATTCCCTATCAATCTTCTAGTTTGCCAATAAATTTTTAACCGGTGCCACGTAACTTATAATTACTGGGCGGCCTATTAACATAGCCTTCGATACATATAGTCAGCCTATTATTATCCACAAACTTCTCCAAAACCTTATTTGGCAACGCCGTCTTTATAATATTAGTAGAAATGTCTTTGCCATTAATTAATTGGAACTCCTCAATCTCTCTTCTTTGGTAGGCTTTATGAAGTATCATTACGTCAATTATCAGGTGTTTTTCACTAGTGATTTCGAACTTTGAAAGGTATTGAAACAAGCTTTTCTAATCGGTACAAATTACCACTGAAATAGGAATAATATTTAGCTGCCTGTTAATAAAGTTAAAGGTTTTCTATAATGCAATACTTACATTAAAACCTGACATTATACTGTAAGCCTCCGAAGCTAACACACTCCGTATAATTCTCTTATACATAATAAAAGTCTAATAAATCAGGCTGCTAATAATACTAAAATAATCTTCCTTCTTATATTTATTAAATATGGTTATTGAAAGGCTAATCTGTAAAGACAAGTCGGTGTTATTTATAAAAAAACACCTATCCGTAAAAATCATTAGTTTAGCCTTCCATGAGTCGATTAGAACTATATTAATGACTCGGTTTAAATTCCATATTTGCCAGTCAAGCTTTTTGTTCAATCGGTTTAATCATTCATTCGTTAACTCTTATACTTATACCATAATAAATAGGTTGTACGATACCTTGAGTTAATATAGAGTAGTAATATAACTACTACGGGTACGTTATTTAAGGTACCGTTGAGCCTTAGATACGTTAATGTTATTCATTGTAGTTAAATTAGTGCCCTGAGTCTTTTGAAGCAACCTAAAGCTAATATTAATATTCAATATACGGGTTAACAATCTGTTAAAATAAAGTTAAATACTCTACACCAACGTTGTTACCGGCTTACAATTCCAAAACTTCAAGCCTTTAATCGCCTACTGTTGTAATATTACAAAACCAACCCATGCGATGAAAAGGGTATCGTCAGTTTACATATCTATTGCGCTGAAATCCTGTTTTTACGTTACCAGTAAATACGGGTTATATATTAAAGACTTGATACCTAGCCGTAATTCAAAGTGCAACTGGTGAGTTAAAAACCAATAAACTCCTGTTCTAGCCAGTCCATATAATGTCTTAATATATCGTATTACCGTTCCTAAAAGGTTGGTAATACGTAATTCCCGTAGCAACTTTAGTAGTACAATCCTTTGTAAATTTGTTGCTCATTATATATACATTTGCGTTATATTACGGCCGTTAAACGTAAACTTTCCCTTAATCTTAGCTAATAAACCAAATGCCAAAGCAACCACTAAGAGCTAGCTAATCTTTTAAATCGTTGGCAACTACATAAAGATCTTGTCTTTACCTTTATCACTGTAACCTTAAGCGATTAAACGTGACTTTTTGTACAGCTTTCCCGTAGTTTTAATCTTAATCTCGTGGATAATTCACGATTTAAAATATTATGATATTCGGGTTTTGAACGTTGAAATTAACTTTTGAGATAAATTTTACAACCCCTCGAATTAATAGATCGTTAATATCGACCTTGTCACTTTTTCGAAAAGGTTTGCCAAAGGTATTAATAATCTCTTATACTCGAAACTTTAAATCCAAATATTCGTTGTCCTTTTCTTCCTACTAACTCAAATAGTATTATAAATATGGTCCGGTATATATTCTTCCTTTTTAACGTTCCTTGTTTTCGGGGGCCGTCCGCACCAATGGCGTTCCATTGATTTGCTCATAATATATGAAGGAAATTTATATTAACCTAGTCGTTTAACTTAAAAGTCTTTATCGTTAATAAGTCCAATATAGGATTAAATTAGATCGTTCGAAAATATACAAGACTATTAACAGTTTTAACAATTATTTTAAAGTTCGCGATAATTAAAATCGTATATAGTCCCTCTCATTTACCCGGCTCCCATTATACGAAAACTTTAATTTACAACGGCAAAGTAAGTACGTCGATTATTATAGAGCTATTCCTGGTATTAAAGGTATTATATACCTGACAGCGTTCTCATTACCTTCGTAGTTCCCTCAAAGATTTGCCATAGGCCGGAACACGCTTTTGAGTACTTATTAATAACGGAGATTCACTCGTTTAACGTAGGTACGCTTTCAAAACTAATAGCGTTGGCATTAGGCCGTCAGGGCCTATAATAGTGTTTAAGCCCTTTACCGCTATATAAAGGCATACCTCCGAATCTGTAAAGCTTTCAATATACAGCTTAAGGATGTTATACGCTCGGCGAAATAAGGCGTATGCCCTTTTAAACTCCACAATACTCCAATAGGTCTTTATAAACACCTATTTACAATAAGTACCTATTATTTTAGTATCTTCCTAAAACTCCATCACAATAAAAATAATACTGGTATCGTGAACAACAATATCAGATAGGCCAAAGTACGTGTTAATCCACAACATCCGTTATATTTCTCACGTATCTTTTACCGAAATGGACTTTAAAAACATATCTTCATAAAAAAAGATAAAGAAATAAACGATATAAAGGACAGTTTAATTATCCAAGTAAAATATACTAACAAAGACATTTTAATCAAAATCCTTATCTTCTTTTAGGGTAAATATAAACCTTCGAGGGACCTAGGTACACGTTTGACAGTAATAAAACAGCTTTTCGATACCTTCCAGGGCACAGTATTTTATATATTTATATCCTATATATTGGTAGGACCTTAGATTATTACAAAGTTATCGATTCGAATTGTGGTCGAAGTAATAGCTGCATTGCATTAGTCAAGTGGTGAATGTATTTTTCTAGGTTTGGCAGACAACTAGCCGGTCTGCCCTGGAATTTGTATGGCCAATTGCTTGGCCCGTGCCCTAATGTGAAGTGTAGTATACTGTACTCGACGAATACATAATACGGTAAGTCCGTACAAACAATATATTTAACTTATAGTACAGTTAACTTTACAGCAAGTAAACTTAACCCATTAAATCGTATATGGTACTATTTTAACCCTGATGGCTTTTTTAGTTTGTACGTATATATCAGTATGGTTGACTAATTTTTTTTCGGTTAGTGTTAAACAGCTACCTCATCGACTTTCCAACTTCCTGTTAATTCTAATTGATCTCCATATTTAATTGCACTAATTTCATATAAATTGACCACATTTGACCTTAATTACTCCGTTGCTCCGAGGTTCGATTTTATTAACTCCCATAAAAAAGTTCTTTCATCATAAGCCTTTGTAAATCTCTAGCTTAACCATACTAGTTAAACAGATTCAAATCGTTACTTTCCTGACAATCTTTTGTTTTTCCAGCATATTTAAGGTCGCCGGAACGTGACTTGGGCTTGCTAGGTGGCCTATTAATGTAACCCTCGATATGTGTAGTTAGCCTGTTGATTTCTACAAATATTTTCAGAGCCTTATTTTGCATTTCCTTCGTTATGGTATTTGTGGGATTGTCTTTTCCGTTAATCTATCTGAATTCCCTAATCTCACTCGCTTCATATACTTTACTGACTTCCATTATATCGATTATTAAGCGTTTTTCACTGGTGGTTCAGAGCTTTGAAAGGCATTTAAACAGGCTTTTTGGATCGGTATAGATTATTACCAGGTTAGGAGTAATTTTCTGCCACTTGATAATGTGGTTAAGGGTTTACCATAATATTATGCTTACATTAAAACCTGTTATTATACTGTAGACTTTCGAAGCTAGTACACTTCGTGTGATCCTTTTACACTTAACGAGGGTTTAGTGGATTAGGCTACTAATTATGTTAAACTGGTTTCCCTACCTATTTTCGTTAACGAATGTTATTAGGAAGCCGATTTGTAAAGATAGGTTGACTTTGTTTGTAAAGGACACGTCTATAAATATTATTAACTTAGCACTCGATAGGTTGATTAGAACTATATTAATCCCGCGGTCCAAGTTTCGCATCTGCTACTCGAGCTTTTTATCTAGCTGGTTAAAGTCCTTATTGACTGGATTTTATGTTTATATCGCGATAAAATAATCTTAAAAGACCCTCAATTGGAATAAAGTAGCAATATAGCTATTACAAGCACGTTGTTTAAAGTACCTTTACGCCTAGACCGTATTAATCTTGTTAATTATAGCCAAAATGATACTCTAACTCTTTTGGCGAAAGTTAAAGCCGGTATTACACTAAGTATATAGATTAACGACCTATTAAAGTTAATTTTACTTCTTTTCGTTAAAGTAGTAACCGGATTATAATTCTAGAATTAAAAGTCCTTAATCGTCTGCTACTTGAATATTATAAAATAAATCGTTCCGAAGAAGAAGATATCGTTAATTTATATAACTATTATGCCGAAGTCACTTTACCAATTTACAAATAAGTATGGATCGTAAATTAAAGACTTTATCGTTAGATGTAATTTAAAGTGCGATTGGTACGTTAGAAATTGATAAAAGCTTATTTTAACTAATCCGTATGATAGTTTAATAAACTGTAATACCGTTTCTTAAGGGTAAATAATATGTAATTCTCGTAATAGTTTTAGTAGTATAATCCGTTATGAATCTGTTATTAAATTCGTATAAGCTCAAATTATATCACAGCTATTCAATGTAATTTTAACTTTAATTTTAGCTAGTAAACTTGTTGTCAAAGCAACTGCTATTTCTTGATTAATCTTACAATTCGTTAGCGATTACGTAAGGATTTATATTTTTCCTTTATCGCTATATCTTTAAACTATTACGGGTAACTTTTTTTATAGCCGCCCCATGGTCTTGCCTTCAACCTCGTAGATAATCCTTGACTTAAAAATCGTAATATTTGGGGTTTAAAGGTTAAAATCAGTTTTCGATACGAATTATATAACCCCTCGAGTTAATAGGCCATTAATCTAGACCTTATCACTTTCCCTAAAAGGTTTACCGAAAATTTTGATAATCTTTTATACTCGAAGCTTTAATACTAAGTCTTCTTTATCCTTTTCTTTCCTGATTACCCAAGCAGTATTATAAATACGACCCGGTGTGTATTCTTTTTTTTAACGTTCTTTTTCTTTGGGGGTCGTTAGCGTTGGCAGTATTTCATCGACTTATCGATAACGGATGGAAAATGTTCGTATTGTCTCGGTCGCTTGGTTTAAGAGTCTTTATCGTTAGTAACCCCAATATAGGGCTTAACTTAAGTGGTTTGGAAAGATATATAACTATTAATAGTTTTGACAAACACTTCGGAATTTGCGATACAAAATATTCTGTATAAGCTCTTTTATTCATCCGGCTCCTGCTATATAAGAACTTTACTTTGTAATGGTAAAGTTAATACGTCGATTGTTAATGGGCCGTTTTTAGTGTTAAGGTTATTATCAATTTGGCGGCGTGCCAAATCCCTTCAAAATTCCCTTAAAACTTTTCCGTAGGCCGTAACACGTTTTTAAGTACTTACTGAGGTCAAAGATTCAATTCTTAGGCGTGGGTACGACCTAAAGAATAGTAGCGTTGAAACTGGATCATTAAGTCTCATAGTATTGTTAAGGTTTTTACCGCTTTTTATCAACGTGCCTCCGGATCTATAAAGCTTTTAATTTCTAGGTTAAGGATATTATACGTTCTTCGAAGTAAAGTGTATAACTTTTTAATTCTTCTAATGCTTTAGTAAACTTTTTTAGGAACTTATTTACACTAGATACCCATTATTTTAGCATTTTTCTAAAATTTCGTCGCCGTAAAGTTGTTACCGGTATCGTGGACGACAACGTTAGTTGGGCTTGAGTATAAGTTAATTTACCATATCCTTGGTGTTTTTCACGTATGTTTTACCGAAGGGGATTTTAAAAACTTAGCCACGTTAAAGAAGGTTATAAAATGAACGATATAAAAAACAAGCTCATTGTTCAAGTAAAATATATCAATAAAGATTTCGCAGTTGAAATCATTCTTGTTTTTCAATATAAACTTAAATTTTCGGGGGGCTTAGGCATACGTTTGACAGTGGTGATAAAGTTTTTCAATGGCTTTTAGGGTAGAGTATTCCACATTTTTATACCCTGCAGACTTTAGGACTTTATATAGCTTGTTAATAGCTGAGTGATTAAAGATATAGTGTAGTTAACGCATTTGCAGCTTCGTAAGGTTTAATACCATTACTTTCGGACCTTAAAGATAAAACCATAGGTATCCTTACTTTAGGATGGGAGGAAACCTTTAACCATTTTAACCAGTTAGTTTACGTTAACGTCAAAGTTAATACTGAAGGTCTTGTTCTTTAAGCAAAGGAGTAAAGGGGTAGGAGACTTAAAGATATAAAACGTCATCGCTTTTACAACAGTTTAAATTACCATTATTCCTATGAACAATAGTTACTTACCTAGTATAAAGCCAACTTTGGCCTTATTAACCTCGTATCTATCAATTTTAGTAACTGTAATACTTTATCCTCCGTAGTATTATATATTGCGAAGAACCTTTTATTAAATACTTTGTTGCTTTTATATTTGACATAATACCTTAAAACGTGTGGTTTTCGTAACAATAGTGAAGGTTGAAGGTGTATAAGAGGTTAGAGGCTTAATTAGGGCAGAGGTAAAGGTTCTTACCTCCCAAGAGGTATAAAAAACATAGTCAGCTAGTTACTAGTCCGTATTAGAAGTAGTATTTTCATATCACTTGATTTACTTAAGGGCATTGTTACCATTAATTGGCTTATCGCCTTCGAAATCTTCGATTTAATTTAATTATTCCTATTTAAAAGTGGTAGGATACCAGATATAGTATATCACCTTTTCATAGTCTCGCTCGGCGAGGGGGTGCCGAGTTAACCAATAATTAAACTTGTTACAGATCTAATATCTTTTGCAACTATTATGAAGATAATATTTACGGTTAATAGGTTCGCTTAAATCTTAACTTTGTTAACACTAACGTAATTACCGCTTTTAGTCTACAGTTGGTAGGCTAAACCTTAAGTATTAAGGTAGCCTATAGACGTATTTGCGGTCGACCTAATTAACTACCGTAAGGTTTTATTTATCTACGTTATGGAAGTTATCAACTTAAGGGTATATACCAAGCGAGTTTGGTATACGCGTTATTATAGAAGTAAGCGAGGAACGCAATTGGTTAAAAAAGCCTTTACAGGTGGTATTTGGGCATTATAAGGCGTATTTAAACTCGTTGACACCCGTAACTCCTGCCCATACCTGTTCGCGAAGTGTATCTTCGTTAGAGTAGGCTTTTCGAATTGTTTGCTTGCATAATATTAACGTATTAAACATCTGATTAAGGATATCTATTAGTATTTCTTCCTCTTTTTCCTTCGTTATTATTATAGTTTATCGCGTGGTAGCCAAGTTTATATGGTATTAGGTGAGGTGAACATCGTATTTAAAGTAATTATTTATGTTATTATAGATTTCGCGAAACGTAGTAGCTCAAGTGAGGAAAGTTAGATAAAAATTCCTCGTGTACCATTGTAAGAATTCCGGGAAATAATAAGTATAAACCTAAATAGGGAACCTCCATCTACTTAAAAATGTTTAAAATGGTATTATATTGTTTCGAGGAGGTTATAAGGCTTTCCGTAATATTTTTTTAAGTCGTTTCAGATTTTAGCGATGTCCATAAGGAGTTTATAATTAATATTAACTATTTTGAACTATTTTGACAGGTTTTAGGGGTAGGTTGCGATAGTTATCCCAGTCTTAAATGGTGTTTCTTGGTATTTTAAGACTTGGAGTTTCCGAGGCACGATATTAAGGGTAATTGCCAGTCGCTTGAGCCGAGGGGCAAAGTCCCGTGGTAGAACTTATGGTAGGCTTTCGTGTATAGGCAAACCTACCGTATAAAGCTTTTTAAAGAGCCTGTCGATTGAATTGCTGGCGGTCGATAGATACTTGAAAGTTTAGGGAGATCTAACGATTTTGCTTAATGAATTAATGTAAAGCGCCGACGTTAATACTTTTATCTGTGTTAGCGGCCTTTACTTCACACGTTTTTTCACTATTAGAGGCGTACTACTCGTTGTTATGTAGGGGTACTAGATTGCCGAATAGGTTAACAAGTTCCTTATCGTTAGTGCGTAAAGTGGTTTAACTTAATTAAAAGTAAAAAGGAGGTCCCCTAGATTACGTATATGGGCGTCGAAATTCTTCAATACCTTTTTCCTTAGGTTGTAGGTTTTGAAAGCATTTTTTAAGTTGGACTAGGTCGAAAAGGGCTTCTGACAGCTTTATAGCTTTATAGTACCCTATAATTAAACGTAAATCCCTCGTTTCTCTAACATGAACTTAAGCCTTAACTCAACCACTTTTTAAATTACCTTTTATGTGTTAATGATAAAGTCGTACAAAAAGTCGCAATATTCGTAAACAATACGGTTAGGATCTTGACCATTATAATATTTAACGATTAAGTATTTAAAGAAGTTGGTAAGGTGTTTTTCCGTTAAGTTTTTATAGACATTTATCGCCTAAAGATCTTAATCTTGGTATTTGGTAAAGGTAGTTTTGAGGGTTCTGATTGCTTTTCTCCTGATGGGGTCAATGATAGCTTCAAAGTAATCGTTAGTGGTAGACATTTTACGGTTTTGGCCTGTGTAGAACTTGATGGGCATATAGGGTAAGGAACTTAGCGACTTGGTTTTGGGTCGCGTAACGTGGCTTTTTTAGCGCAAATTGGCGATTCTTGTTGTTTTCACTCATAGCAGCAAACTTGACGATTGAATTGGCGTAAGGGAAGTGAAAAGAGTGAAGTAGGGGTAAAGGTTCAGTGTAGAAAGCAAATCTGAAGGTCGTTTGTTATTATAGATTGTTTGGCGTAGAGATTTAGTCGTCTTTTCTTTTTTGCATTATTAGTACCCGTAGTGGTACTGACCTAGCTGTTTACTAACTTGCCGAACTTTAGGATTTCTGACAGTTAATTTTCACGTCTTTAAGAAAGATTTGGTAAAGATTTCTTGGTATTTTTAGTCGCGATACCGTTGCCTACTTCCAGATTGCCGCTGTAGACTAATGCAATCTAAATGTCTTCTCTGTTTTCCTGCCGTTATGGACTGGCGTAGTACTAATAAAGGTCTTTTGTAAGAATCTTTCCCTTATCTTAGCCACCATTATAGCCGTAGAGTGTAACTAGAAAGTAGCTTCTTCTTTTACTTAGCCAATCTGTGCTTAATCCAATAAGCACTGATCAGTGTTGGTAGAGCCTTAAATCGTTGCAACGTTGTCGATTCGAATCGTGGTTGAAGTAACAGTAGTATTGCATTGGTCAAATAGTGAATGTATTGTTTTAGGTTTGGCAGACCGCTAGCTGATCTGTACTGTAATTTATATGACCAATTGCTTAGCCGGTGCTCTAGTGTGAAGTGCAGCATACTGCACTCGACTTATACACAATGTGGTAAGTCCGCACAAACAATATACTCAACTTGCACTACAGTCAACTTTTTTGCAAATAAAGTTGACCTACTGCACTGCATATAGTACTATTCCAATACTACGGATTTCAGGACTTTTTATAGCCTATTAACGGTTAGGAAGTTAAAGCGCCGGTGTAATTAACGTATCTCCAGCTCCGTCAAGTTTAATACCACTACTTTAGGCCCTTAAAGATACAACTATAAGTGCTCTTACATAAAGGTAAGGAGAAATCTCTAGCTGTTTTTAACCAGCTCATCTATGTTAACATTGATATTAGCGCCAAAAGTATTATATACTCCAAAAAAAAGAGAAAAGGGTTAAATGACTCAAGGATGTGGAATATAATTACTTCTATAACAGTTTAAACTACCGTTATCTCTAGTAACGATAGTTACTTGCCTAATCTAAAACCAACTTTGGTCTCACCAACATCATAACAATTAATCTCTATAGTTATGGTACTTTCTCTCTTTAATACCACGTACTATAAATAGCCTCCTTTTAAGTACCCTATTGCCTCTATATCTGGCATAATACCTTGAAACGTATAGTCTGCGTAACGATCGCAAAGATAAAAGGTTTATAATAGGTTAGAGACTTGGTTAATGTAAAGATAAAGGTCTTCGCTACCTAAGTGATATTAAAAGGTATATTCAGCTAGTTACTAGACTATGTTAGGAGTAATATCTTTATTACACTTAATTTGTTTAACGGAATTACTGCCGTTAATTAGGTCATCGCCTTCGAAATTTTCGATTTAATCCAAGTAATCCTGTTTAAAATTAATAGGGTACTAAATATCGTACATTACTGTAAGTAGGCCTTTATTGTTGCAACGTAGTCGATTCGAATCATTGTGGTCGAAGTAACTAGTGCTGCGTTGATATTGTTGATCGAGGTGCAAGTTCTAAGTTTGGTAGACCGCTAGCCGGTCTGCACACTTATTTGTATGACTAAACGCTTTGGCCGGTGCTCCATTTCGAAGTGAGTACCTACTGCACTGCACTTGCAGTGTAGTGTATTCAAATCCCACAAACTGCAGTCAATTTGTAATACGTACAATTAACTTTACTGTAAGTAAAGTTAACTTGATGTAATGATCACACTAAATACCCGTGAGTATATTGAAGGTGTCAGAGGGTTTATGTTATCAAGAAGGTAGCAGAGGTGCTGAGTGAACAATATCGCAACCGTGCAAGTAACGATCAAAAGCCGTGAGGCTATTCAGAATATACTGAGACTGAWTACTTAGATTGACAACTGAAGAACTATGAAGGAAATACTATCTGTGTGGTGATGACCGTGTCCTTATATATCCGTACCTTCATACCATCTTCAGTACTGGATAGCTTGGATAGCAACATATCCAACATATCCTATGCGTCCATGCGTTAACCCTAACCCTGGGTTGCTGACATAAGAGATGTTCCCCGCTTGATGTGTTGGACATCAGGCTCTTAATGGCGCAGCCGACCGCTGGCCTGTTTCATTGCCTGCAGTTGGTCTTTGGGTTATAACACTTGACTGCATTGCACTTGACTGCTATTTTAATACTGGCGGCTTTTTGTTTGGTGCCTGTACGCCAGCGTGGCTTACCATCAATTGGTAGTAAGCTTTGAAATCTCTCCCTAATCCACAAGCTAATAATAAGCTAGACCCCTGTTAATTCCGATTAATCCGTATTGAAATCAACTTTAATTACGGCCCTTTGCGGCCCTTTTGCTCCACCCCTCCGAGGCCTCCGTTTTTCAATTCCCGTGCATAGATCTTTTGCTATAGACTTGTGTAAAATAAGAATGTCACCAATTACATACCTTTTGCCAGTAATTTAAACTACTTTTATTGCTACATTTGCCACTGTTGTCATCAACGTTAGTAGTTTCCCAATATGCTAGGGTTACCCTGTTCCTTTATGTCACGTGCCGGGCGGTCCATGTAGCCTTCGATTTGTATAGTCAGCGTATTGTTATCTACAAACCTTTCTAAGGCGTTATTAGATATAGCTTTGGTTATAGCATTAATAGGATTATTTTTTCCATTGATTCACCTGAATTTATTAGTTTCCCATGATTCGTATGTCTTCCTTAAAGTTATTACGTCTATCGTTAGACGTTTGGTATTATTTGTACCTAACTTGGATAAGTATTTAAAAAGGCTTCGGGAATCAATACATACTACTACAGGTATCGGCAGCCTTCCCAGCTATTTTATAAAAATCTTTAATATGCCGTTAGTCACTATACTTATGTTAAATCCTGCCATTATACTGTAAACTTTTAAAGCTAATATGCTCTGAGATATATGTTTATAATTAACGGGTATCCAATATATAAGATTTTCGGTGATTGTAAATTTCCCTTTAGACTTGTCCTTATTAACAAATTATATTAAAAAGCCGATTTACGATATGAGGTTAGTATTATTAGCAAATAACCTATCTGTCAAAATTATTAGGTTCGATTTCAATAAATCCAAAAAGACTACATTAATTCTTTTTTCTACGTAGTTCATTTGCTACTAAATTCGCTTGTTTAACCTGTTAAAGTCTTTATCCCATAACTCTTATACCTATACTGTAATAAAAGGGTCATAAGATGCATTCAGTTAATATAAAGTAGCGATATAGGCTGTACGTGCCTTTTTTTTTAGGTATCTTTATAATCTTACCCTGTCGGTCTTATTAATAATAGTTATGCTTATAGCCTACCCTTTTTAGCGTAAACTATCATAGGTGACGTTTTAGTTTTAATATTATGGATACGGATTAGGGATTTATTAAAGATAAGTTGTATGCCTTTAATTTAACGTTTCGACTGACTTACACTTTGAAAGGCCTAGTTTTTCGATAGTACACTATTTCGCCGTTATAAACCCAGTATTTTCGAGGGAAAGGGTATCGTTAGTTTGTATACCCACGATACCAAAGTCTTTGCCCTCTATAATTAATAGGTACAAATTAAATGTTAAAATGTTTATAATCAGCTTATTTTGAGAATACGCCTGGTATGTTAAGAACCAGTAAACGCCCACCTCAGCTAGTCCGTATAAAGTCTTAAGACAATATATTATCGTGTCGGACGGAAATTAATATTTTAGGGTTTTTGGTAGTTTTAGTAGTACTATCTGCTAAAGATCGGTAGCAGACTACATATACGTTTAAGTGATATTTCAGTTATTAAATGTAAACTGATCTCTTACGTTAGCAGTTAAACTGTTAGTAATTTCGACAATTAAACGTTAGCTCATTTTCTAAATTGCAAGAGATTAAATGAAAATCCAGTCTTTATCTTTATTACTATGTTTTTAAGCTATTAGCCGTGAATTTTCACACAGCTGATCCTAGTCTCACCTTTAACCTCATAAATTTTCCTCGATTTAAAGATAGCAACGTCCTAGCCTTTGAATTACGTTAACGGCACAAATTGTATAACCCCCTATACAAGAAAGCCATTAATCTCAACTTAGTCGCTTTCTTTAAAAGGCTTGCTCAGTGTATTGATAATGCTTTCGGAATGTAGATTAAAGGCAAGTTTTCCATTAGACTTCTCTTTTTAAAATATTTACGCCGTTATATAAGGATTGCCAAGCCTATAGTCTCTATAGCTGTTTTTCGTTTTAGTGTGTATCCTCTTTTTAGGTGGTCGTTTACGCTGTCGACGTTTTATTAACTTGTTAACGATCGGCTCAGAAGGGTTTTGTTAATTAATCCGTTCGGGTCGGAGGTTATCAACGTTGGGACTTTTATTAAACTTAAAAGGTTTTCGCTATAGTTTAACCTATATAGCTCTGAAACCTATAAGGTCGTTAGTAGTTTCAACTATTAAGTTTAATTTAGTAATGTTTAATATCTTTTACGACCTATTCTATTTACCAGGTTCGCGTCACGTAAGGACTTTACTTTGGAGAGGGAGAGATAACATGTTTGTTATTAATGGTCTGTTCCTGGTGTAAAAAGTATTATTGACTTTCCGGCGGGTTAATTCCTTCTTCAGTTCCTTTAGGGCTTTTCTATATATCACAGTACGTTTCTTGGTGTTTAGAGAGAATAACGACTTAATTGTTATACGTAGGTAGGTTACAAATACCAGTAAAGTTGGTACAAGTTCATTAAGGCTAACAGTATCATTAAAACCTTTGACCGCTATTTGAAGCCGTGTTTTTTGGCTTGTAAAACTTCTAATTTCTCATGTAAGGATATTATAGGCTTTTAGTATGAGGTTATATACCTTTTTGACTTTATCTATACCCTATTAAACCATAATAGAGACTTGTTTATACTAAATCCCCATTAATCTAGCGTTAACTTAGAACTTTAGCGTAACAAAATTAGTTCTGGCGTCATGAATTAGTACGTCTGGTAGCCTAAGATACGTGTTCATTTATAAAGCACGTAGTGTATTTTACGTTTCATTCGCTGTTATAGTCTTGAGGAATTTAGCATCGTGAAAAGCTATAGCGAAGTCTATAACGTATAGTATTGGTTTGCCGTCCAGGTAAAATACGTCTACGGAGGCTTCCGAGTTAGTCTCGATTTGCTTTAACTTAAATTTAAATCTTAAAAAGGGTTGGAAATATGTTTGGTAGTGGTAGCAAAGCTATTTATTCATTTTTAGCGCTGGTAAGTTCATATTTTCGTGGCTAACTACCCTTAAAACCTTATAAAGCCTATAAATCGCTGGGTGGTTAAACTTATAATGTAATTAACGAAGTTCCGCCTTCTTTAGGTTGAATAACATTGCCTTTAGCCTTAAAAATAACACTAGAGATACCCTTATTTAAGGTTGAGTGAAAATCTTTTACCGGCCTAAACTTATATTAGTTCGTTAATTTGAATATTAAAGATAATGCCGAGGTTTTTTATATCTTTAAGTCAAAGGAAGAAAGTCGTAGGTAATTCCAAAATGTGGAAAACAATAGGGCTAATAATAGTTTTAACCGTCATCAATCCCAGTAAAGATAACTCTTTTCCAAGGTTAAAGTCAACCTTAACTTTTCCAACATCCGAGTAATCAAGTTTCGTAACAGTATTAGTATCCCTTCGTAATATGACGTATTACAAATATCCTCCTCATAATTATCGTTTTGTCCCTATATCCGACATAATCCCTTAAAATACCTGTTTCGCGTAACGATTTTAAATGATGAAAAGGTATATAGGGCTAGAGTCTTTATAGTTATATCGGCGGTAGGGGTTTTTACTTGTAAAGTGGTATAAAAAAGCGTGGTCGCCGAGTTATTGTATTGCTTTTGGGCGGGTGTTAGTATCTTTATATCAGTTAATAACCATAGGCTTATTTTCCGCCTCCTTAACTTTAATAATTTTAAAGTTTTCGACGGTGTTAAAGTAAATTTTAGTAGAATTAGAAGGGAACCATATGTAATACCTTACTTGTTTATGTTTACGTTCGGTGACAGTGTGACGTATAAACTAACAGAATTATTTTACGTAAATCCAACATCTTTTAGTATTTGAAGTAAACTTGTTTAACTGATTGGAAGACATAAAAGAAGTGGAATAACCTTCACTGTAATCCCTTCCACAGGTCTGGGCCTTCCGTTAGCCATATTAGCTGGGCTTTTCGTATTTCCGATTAATATAATACGTTTTGGGGGAATCTTTTTTATTGTTGGTGAAATAAAGAGCTTAGGGGTATATACCAATTGAACCGGAAATTCGAGCTATTACGGTGGTTAACAAGGAACGCAATTGGTTAAAAAAAACCCTTCGCAAGTGGTATTTGGGTATTAAAAGGCGTATTAGAACTTTTTATAACCCGTAACAGCCTATCGAACCTACTAGAATAAGGTGCCTTTACCATCTCCTACGTTCCCTACTACTTATTGGAAAAGTATTGGCCTATTAAATATATAATTAAGGAGGTATATTTTGATTTTTGGCCCTTTTTCGTAATTTAGTATATAAAACCACTTAATAACGTTCCAGTTGGTATAGTATAGATAAAATTCACATTGTATTAGAAACAACACTTTAATCTATTACAGATTTCGCGGAAAAGGAAAATTCGTTAGGTATCGGAGCTAGTAATCCTCGGCTTAAGCGGTAAAGATATTAGGAAATAGCGAGTGAAAACCTAGCAGTTTAACCTTTATGTTATGGTCCAACCTGTGATAGTAAGCCAAATAAGTGCAAAATGAGTTTTACTATTAAGGTGTAGAGGAAGACTAGAAGAGGCTTCCGTAGCCCAATGTGCAGAGCTTTTGAGTAGAACTAGTGCCCAGCCCATCACGTGCCCTTACACATGCCGTATACGGACCGTATCCAGTCTATACCCGGACCGTACCTGGTTCGAACCCGGGTCGGGCTTAGGCCGGGTCTTATCTATCCCATTACGTAAAAAATTACGTAACCTATAAGCTTAATAGCCAATGATCTAAATCTATAATATACCCTTTCCTCCCTAGATATTATAAAAGCTACGACGTCCCTCCGGATAAACATCAGACGCGAAACTTATTCGCCTAATATACGGGTCGTACGTAACCCGGTAATATTACGTTTAATATATCTTATAACGTTTCAGCCAGCCTAAGCTTGAGTTTTCGACGACGTATAACGCGTCCCTTAACCTTACCGCTGATACCTTATAGCATATCCGTAAATTAAGTATATAATATTTTTTTATATCGTTAACAACGTATAATGTACCCGTCAACGCGTTATATAATGTAATTTTTTTTACTGCCAACGCCGTATAACGTACCTTTTAATGCGTCGTAAAATATATCATTTTTATCGTCGATATTATATAACAAGTCGTATAAAGTCGCGTTTTTACCTTTAATATCGTATAACGTACCCCGTATAATACGTAACCCTTACCGAATCCGGTCCATCAATCCCTTATAAATACAGGCGCCTCACGTAATTTTCAAAATTCTTTCTTTTCCCTCTTTCTATTACCGTTCGTCTTCGATAAATACCCTTTTTTAATTATTTTATATTTTCTTCATATATATCAACTTATTATTTTGGTTAATATATTTCTGGTTCGTTCTCCAACTTATTATTATAACCGATATTTACAATAGGTTTAACTTAGGTTACGTTACCATTAACGTCTTTAAAAGGAATAACGAGGTTTTTCATAAGGTATTTCACCTGAATATATTCTAATACTTCATTATTAATCATTTGTTATAACCTCTTTACGTTACAGAACATCTCCTCGTTTTTAAAGATATTAAAAATAAAAATAAGCGTTCTTCATTATAGGTTAAAGACGTTTATATATTATATATTAATAGATTTTTCAATTTTAACGTTTCTCTTTTTCATACCGCGTTTATCGGGCGTGATAATATTATATATACCGGAAGGTTTATAAGAAGGTAAATTTAAAAAATTATTTTATAAAATATTTAATTGTAAATCAATCTTTTTTCGCGGTATATTTAAAAGATAGGTTTATTTACGGGTTTTCCCGGTTCATACACCTTTTTACGTTAATTGGTTATTATGGTAAAAAAAAGATTAATATTTCATCTTTTAAATATAAGCGTTAGAGAAATATCTTTAATTATAGACCTGTTTTCACTTTCACTTTTTTTTAGTTTGTGAATTATTTTACCTGGTTTTGGAATATCGTTTAAACGTAAAAAGCCTTTATTATACTAAGCGTATAAGTCGTTACCTCTTTAGCTATACGCTTATATCACCTTTTTTTTGGGTCTGTTCTAATCCAGGATTTTTCCGTTTGTTTTTATTATATAGCCTATTTATAAAGATGAGACGCATTTTATTAATCAAGTTTTAACGCATAACGTCTTTTCCCCGACCCCTTTTAACTATCGTCGTATACCCTTCGTAATTTGAGCCTAAAAGGTTAAAATGATATAGCTATTGAAGTTATATCTTTCATAACTAATATAGGCTACGGTTTACAAAATATTATGAACGACGTTTTAAACTTAATTATACGATTTTAGATTTTACCCGTGTTTTATTTGTTAACCTTAAATAGAAGCGAGTTAATCGGGCTGACTGCGAATGGGCATAGGATCACATCCGGGCCGACCACATTGCCTGAGCTTAAGTTAACATATTATAATCATTAGTAACCCGTTTAAAGGGTTAATCCCCCCATCTCACCCCCCGTTTTACTTTTCGTTAACCGTTATTATCGGTTTTTTTTAACGTCCGTCCCTTATAACGTTATTCTTCATCATTAGCCTCCCTTAATATACATTCCTCTTCGTAATATCTGCTATCAATATCCTTTAACGCCCGCCTTTCCTCGCGTCATCCGCTATCTTTGAAGTCGTTTCATATCCGTTCTATCTTTTACCAACCCATCTTTTCGACGTTTACCAGTTTTCGCCACGCTTTTCGTCGTCCCCCTCCCCCGGTATTACTTAGTATTCGGAATTAATTATAATAAAGCCTCTAACTTTAATAACGCCGGTACTTATTAAACTTTAATAAGGATGATAATAATAAGTAGTTAAATTTTGTTAAATTTTAATAAAAACCGTTTTACGGTCGGATACGTATTCGAAAAAGTCGGATAATATTCACTCAGCCCTACTTATTATATTATAACTTCGCTTATTAATAAATTCTCTTCTTCATCCATAGGTAAATTATCAATTTCAAAGTATAGGAGGTTTGTCACGCGTTTATTATTTGATATAAATTTAACGTCGACGTCGAAATACAAGGTTGTCGTAAACCTGAATATCTTTTTATTCCGCTTTAAATTTATTTGAAGTTATAATACATTAAAAATTTTCGAATAATTTATATTCCGGCGTATTATAACTCTTTCATATAACTAATACGAAATAAATCGTATTCATTTCTATTTTTACCACGAAGATATTTTATATTACAAATTCTATACAATTACCATTTCCTATATCGCTAATTATCAAAACTAATCCCAGGAGAATATCGATTCAAACCTGTAAAGAAAAGGAATCCGAAGCCATTTATTCAATTAATTTTATATAAAATACAGGATATTTACCAGTGATATTTAATACTATATTAAATATGTTCGAAATATCGATTACTTGATATTAATTATAAAGTTAATCGAACTTTGTTACTCGGATGATTAGTTTTAATATTACAATAGCTTGGCTAAAGTTAATCTTTTACTTTATATTATATCATCGGATATTATTTAAAATTTACCGCTGTTTTCATTTATTATTAAAGATAAATAATTATCGTCTAAGTTAACTTTATCTTTTCGCGTAAATAAGTCTAAAACGTAATAACTCGTTTTATCAGATTAATTAACTATTTCGTATCTCTATTTAACCATAAAATAGGTGATATTTCGTACCTATTTAATAAACGGTTTATATCAAACCAGGTAACTGTTAACTTCCGGTTATTTACCGTGAATTAAGAGATAGGAAAATATAAAAATCAATAGTAATACGAAAAAGCGATGACGATACATAAGTACTTTGAAACCTTTGAATTTAATCGTTCAATACTATTATTTAATTATAGGTAATACTTTGTGAATAAAAGTTATTTAATTTTCATGAGGGAATGAAAGTTTGTTTAAATAGATTTACCTAATTCGAACCACGGTTATTAATAATAAAAGTTGGAAATTAATAATATATCTATTATATATCCCGGAAGCGTTTGCCATACGAATTAAAAGTTATAAATTATATAGTTCTTAATTAAATAAAATTAAAAAAATGATTCGTAATAAGTAGTAATTATAGAAAGCCGTTATTAATATTGAGTAGATTAATGAGAAAGTAGACTAAAATATACTTTGAATATCGGTCGGGGATAGGAAAAGGTTAAAGGAAGCCTTATTATAAGGTACGACAAGGTTTAGTTTCGTTATATTACATTTTTATTCAATATAAACGTCGAATATTTACGACCATCCCCTTTTAATGGTAATTTTCTTCAAAAACACTAAATGAAATGTTTTTCCCTGGAAAATATTAAATAAATGAGTCATAGGTTTATTATAAGATTTTAGTCGTTAATAGTTTGTAATTCGGTAGTTATAAACGACTTCGATAACATCATATACCAAACGGGTTAATTTCGTCATTCGTAATTTTCGTTCATTATGCTTCTTTAGGTATTAAACGTTTAATATTCTCGGATACCATTCAAAGCCGAACCTAATATAACGGGTCGTTTGTTACTTTTTAGTTTTATAATTTCATTAACGTATTCGGGTCGAAAATACCGCAATTACTCGGCGTTAATGAAACTGGTGAGCTTAACGCGAGTCGAGCCCGCGGCGATATTACTAATATGATCGTATTGAAATACCCAAACGTTATCCCCGATAACGACCCGGATGCGGGTCGGATCTGGAACGGTATCGCCCTTGACGGCTTTTCGAAAACCCTCGACCTATCCTTAGTATACATGTCGTTGTAATCTAATAACCAGGCCTTCGTTTAGCTAAATTTATTTTTATAACCAATCTTAATTTATATCCTTTTAATGAATAATCATATTAATGTTATATTCAACATAACAATAAAAATAAGCTAAAAAACCCGCGCGTGGAGTTTTTTAACCTCGGGTTTATTTCAATACCTGCGGGTCAACGTATCCGGTTGGATGCCTTAAGTTACGGGTTTGTACCGCAGGCAATATTCAAAAATGAAAAGGATTTCGACCTATTTAACCAAAAGTTTCGAAATTAACCGTAATAAAAAAAAAAAATTCAATCCTTTATAATCCGTTAAAATCGTAAATGATATACTGATATTGTATAACTTGAAAGATTACACCTTTAAATAGGACATCATTGTAAGGAGTTCCTTATTATAAATAATATAGTTACATTTCGCATTTGTTAATCGTATGAGGCTATAAGCTACTAGCTTGAAAATATTATTTTCGTCCCGTTACGATGAATAACCTTTTATAGCTGTTTCTGAATAGTTGTTTTCTAATCTTATTAATCGATTGATATCTTAATGTACCAAAATTAGAGCTGTAATAAAGGCATCGTTTAAGGTTTAAAATATTTCTTTCTCATTTCGTGTTAACCCAACGAATACCTGACTTCGTTGAGTAAACGAAATAATTGATTAGTTTTGAAAAATTACTATTAAAATTACGATAGAATTTGGCAAAACCTGAAAAGCGTCGAACCTCCTAAACCATACGTGATAACTCCCACTCGCGAATTGCCTGGACTTTTTCGGGGTCGGCCCGAATATCTACCATAACCGTTACAATAAAAACCAGGTATTTTATCTCCTTAACTACGAAATTGCACTTTTTTGAATCCAAATTTAGTTTTGTATTATAAAAACGTTCCAAAACTACCCGAATTTTCGCCAAATGATTTTATCTAATCCCTGAACAAAAAAACCGTCGTTTAAATACATCAAAAAAAAATTATTTAAAATATCCGCTATTATATAATTAATGTATCTCTAAAACGTCGCCAATGTTCCCGTTATTTTAAAAGGGATAACAAATTACTTAAATAATTCGAACCGCGTACCCAACGCCTTTAATTCCTCCTACCCTGGTGTTATTCGAATACGGTAAAAAGCTGTTTAAATATTTAATTTTATAAGTTATATCGACTTCGATAACGTACGTAAGTTTTCCTTAATTAAAGGTAAATGAGAATAGTCCTATTTTATAATTTCATTTAATACCCGGTAATTGATATTAGATCGATACCCCCACCCCCAGTCCACAAATAAATAATACTGGAGTTACCGCCGATAAATAGTTAACCCAAATTTAACCTTTGTTTCTTAATTTCGTAACCAATAATCGAAATTTCAAAATTCAATTTCGTAATATTAAGTAAAATGACCATTAAAGTCGTTTTAATAAAGATTTATTTTTATTCGATTTAATATAAATGTAATCATCGAGTTTCCCTTTTATATAGGAGTAAGATTATGACCTTCTTCTTGTAGAATGGGCTACGGAATTTAACTAATTCCGGTAAAAAACGTAACTAATTTTTCTTTTTCAACCATAATCGTCGTTATTACTTGTAAAACCTACGTTATTTCATAAAAGCTTATAATATAAGCTATTAGAAACGGGTCCCTCGTACGTTATAACTTTCGGTATAAACGTTATACTAATTCGAAAAAACACCGAACTAATCATGCCCTATATATCTCTAGTTTTAAAACGTTTTATCATTACATCGATAATTAAGCCTTCCTAACTTTAAAGTATTAAACGGTTACAGCCTGCGTCTAAATTTACCTGTTAATATTATATCTTAAGTATTTTAAAAATTGTATCCCGCGTTATCCTGTGAATAATATTAATATCGGGTTCAACTATTTATCAATATTTATATAAAACTTAGCTATGAAGGTAATACGTCCGTTTTACCGTAACCCTAATGCCGTGTCAAGATTTTGAGAATATAATAGACGAATTTACTTTATCCTTAACTGTTGTATTAAAACCTTACTTATAACATAATAATAATTATAACTAAAATCGACTTCAATATTTAAAAAGTAGGTATTATGAAGAAATATAGGAATAAAGAAATGATTTTCGCTTCTATATATTTTAATTTAATTTAAATCTTCTTCATTTCATTTTACAATTATGCCGTTAAAATTATATAACCCTTAAACGAAATTGTATTTAAAAGTTAGGTTTCTCCCATTGCCGTTAATAAGAAACTTTTCTTTACCTTTTCGACTTAAATCGTATATATTTACGTAAAGGTTAATACTGTGCGGAAATCGTAAATTCATTATCAATAATCTGATAAGCTATAATGCATGTAATACCACAAAATGAAGCTAATTTAACGTTTCATTATTATTACCTACGTTACTTTACGATTTTAATTCTTAATATATGTCGAACCAATTGACTAAAATAATTGGCCGCGATATTAAAATGACTAGTTGCGATTATTACGGTCCTTTAATAAAAGCGTTTAAAAGGTATGGATTCTCGTTATAACCGTATCCCTCTTCGGCTGTTAAACTTAAAAAGGTCACGCTAATTAACGACCAAAACGCCGCTTTAAATTTAAAATTTTTAACTCGTCAGCGAATTCGCGATACTTTTTTAAAGCTATGATATAATTTACCCGGTAAATACCCACTATAATAAATTTATTACGGATACAAAACGATACGCAGAAACGTAAGTAATAATAATATATAACCGACGGCTAATTTAAACTTCCCGTTTAAACCAAAAGTATTTTGAACCTTATAACAAATAATACCTATAAATCTTCATCGCTTACAACCAAGCTTTCAAATTCGACTAATGTTTTATTTTCGCGATAAAAGTTATTAAAAGCCGCCTTAATATAGTGGAAAATTCCCTTAATTTTATATAAACCTTTGCATCCTCCGGTTTTGTAATACTTCGTAACCGTTTATTTTACCGCTATTATATAATATTCCTATACGTGAAAGAACGTATACCGAACTTTTAACATTTATATTTTATTCGTTTTTAGTATGAAATCAAAGCGTTTGATGTATCGCCGCTTACATAAAAACAAATCCGTCGAATTACGGTCGATAATATCGTCTTCGCTTACCCTAAACCCGTTAAAACATAACGCGAGTCGTAACTAATTCGGTTTTAAATTATTAAATTTTCGTAACGACTTAAGTAAAGTTGTATATAATTTCTATAGTAAAAGTCGATTAACTCGATTATTATAATTCTTTTATAACTAACGTAATATAACTTACTGTTGGAATAGTATTATTTGCAGTGCAGTAGGTCAACTTTACTTGCAGTAAAGTTGACCGTACTGCAAGTGTATTACTTTGTGCGGACTTAACGCATTGGGTATAAGTCGAGTGCAGTATGCTGTAATTCACTCTAGGGAACGGGACAAGCAATTGGATATAAAAATTACAGTGTAAACCGGCTAGCGCTCTGCCAAACCTAGAACAATACATTTACCATCTGACCACGCAATACTAATATTACTTCGACCAATCGAATCGACAACATTGTAAAGACTAAGGCCTACCAACACTAATTAGTGTTGGCTTGCTAGTTTAAACACAGATAAGCTAAGTAGAAGAAGAAGTTAATTTCCGGTTATTACTCTTTATAGCTACGGCTGCTAAAGTAGAGAAAAGATTATTACGAAGGGCCTCTATTAGTACTGCGTTAGTTCTTAACGGCAGGGACAAAAAAGAAGACTTTTTGGGTTGAGTTAGTCCTAAACGGCAATCTGGAAGTAAGCAATAGTATCATTACTTCAAAACATCAAGAAATCTTTATTAATCCTTCTTAAAAACTTGAATATTAACTGTCAAAAGTCTTAAAGTTCAGTAGGTTGGTAAACGGCTAAGTTAATATTACTACGGGTATTACTACCACAAAAACAACTAAGTACCTATACTAAATAACCTCTATTACCAACAAATAACCTTTGGCCTTTACCACTATCAATAACCTCCGACCTTACCCTTTATACCAAACTCTTGCCTATACTTTTTTTTTTCATTCTCCACGTTAATTCAACCGTTACAGTCGCTACTCCAAACGAAAATACCAATTCGATCTAAAAAGGCCACGTTGCGCGACCTCGCACTAAGTCACTAAGTGGCTAAGTTTCTACGCAACTTTATGTCAAAATAACAAGTTTCTACGCCTAAGATTACCAAGTTCCTCGCGCTCCACACCTGTTAAAATATCTACCTTTAAAGCTCACTCTAAAGAAATCGCCGACCCTATTCGAAAAAAAAGCAATCATAACCCTCGGTTAGACATTGACGAAGAATCCACTGAAAAACACCTTACCAACTTCGTCGAAAGCTTTATAATTAAACACAATACTAGCCACGACTCTGATTGCACCTTTCACAGATACTATTAGTTTTTTAACGATTATACAATGAACATGGAAAAAGTAATTTAAAAAGGGGTCAAATTAAAACTTAAATCTGAACCAGAGGAACCAATGATTTTTATTTAAATACAATGCGTTATAAAGTTAGTTTAACGTTTCTTCGACATAACCCAACTTAACGAATATTCTTAAAACCCACGGACTAAGGAAATGTTTATTTAGACACCTCAACACCCTTATATACTTTTTAAAAAATCACCAACTCACTCTTCACTAAATCAAGCCTCTTAATACGCTGGTGATAAGGAACCTGTTAACCTACACGGTAGTTTAGTACCACTATATAACAGCGTGAAATACGCTCTTGGCGGCGGCAAAACACGCGAAGCAACGGCTGCCAACGCGGCCAGAGGTATTGACGTTAGCGCTCTTTACCAGTCAATTGAACAATATTTTCAGGCTTCTCTAAACCTTTAAGTACCCATCGTTCTTTAGTAAGTCCACCACTAAAACCCTTAAAAACCTTCCCCCTTTAGATATACCTACGCGCACAAACCGACTACAGGTCCTACTACAGGACTTAATCCCTTGAGCCAGGCGATTGGTAATTACCATTAACACCAAACCAAGAAACCTTTAAAATTGAAACTACCAAGAAACATTAACTAATCCTAAGATAACTATTGCATCCTTATTCCAAAACCTATTAAAATAGTTAACATTAACTATAATTTAATAACGGATTGAGCTAAAATCTGGACTAATACGAAGAAGTATAACAAAAAACCTTATAACCTTTTTGTAATGATCACACCAAATACCCGTGAGTATATAGAAGGTGTCAGAGGGTTTATGTTATCAAGAAGGTAGCAGAGGTGCTGAGTGAACAATATCGCAACCGTGCAAGTAATGATCAAAAGCCGTGAGGCTATTCAGAATATACTGAGACTGAATACTTAGATTGACAAATGAAGAGCTATGAAGGAAATACTATCTATGTGGTGCTGACCGTGTCCTTATATCTTCAATCCTTCATACGCCTTCAGTGCTGGATCATGTTGGATCAAAACATGATCCCAATGATCCTTAGTGCGTAACCCTAACCCTAAGGTTGCTGACATAAGAGATATCCCCACCTGATGTGTTGGACATCAGGTTCTTAGTGGCTTAGCCCTATACTGGCCTGTGTTCTGACCCTCCGATGTTCTTGGGTCATAACACTTTTCAACACCAAAATAATACCTTTTCTAAATATTTACAAGTAAATAGAGGTCTCACCTTCAGGCTTTTACTTATTATTCCCCAAAGTCCTTACAAGTTACGCCAAAGACTACTATTTAATATTTCTGATAAATGCCACCACGTTTCGCGAGATTTATAATAATATAAAATGTTACTTCTAGTACGATGTCCACCTTATATAATACCATATAGATTGGTTCATTACGCGTTAAACTATAATAATAGAAAAGAAAAAAGAGGAGGAATTACCAATAAATATTCTTAATTAAATATTAAATAAGTTGATAATGTATTAAAAAGCAATGGGAAAAGCTAACGTTGGTAAAACCACACTTTGCGAACAGGTTCGGGCAACTGTTAAGGGTGTCAATAAGTTCGAATACACCTTATAACGCCTAGATACTACCTGTAAAAGCTTTTTTGATCAGCTGCACTCCTCGTTCGCCACTGTAATAATACGCACACCAAACTCGTTCAGTATATATTCCCAAGACGGTAACTTCCTTAACGTGAATACGGAAGAATTTACGGTAATCAATTACGTCGACCGCAAATACGTGCGCCCACAACGCCTAAGGTTATGTCTATTAACCTCGGCCCCAAACTAACAGTAACACTAATGTTAACGCTAATAAGATTTAAATAGACTTATTAACCGCACGCACTATCGTCGTAATAGTGGTAAAATATATTGCATCTGTAATAAAACCAACTACTAATTAACTCGCCACCCCCCTACCAAGTGTAACAATAAAAAAAGAAACGTAATACGTCTAATACCCTACTACTTCGGAATAAGATTACTTATACTAGGTGGTAGATGTTAAAGGCGATAAGCTAATTAACGCTGTCAACCCCCCTAAGCAAATTAAATGGCACGAAGACACTATTTTTAATACGACAGTCCCATATCTAGCTGACCATATCTTTTTATACCATTTAAATGGTAAAGACCCTTACCTTTACCTTAACCATACTCCTATCTTTTTATATACTTTTAATCTTTACAATCGTTACGCAGACCATACGTTTCAAGATATTATACCAGATACTAGGGCGACAAGGTATTCAATAGGAGGCTATTCGCAGTATATAGTACTGTGAAGGGAAAGCACTCCAACTATAGAGATTAATCGTCACAATATTAGCAAGGCTAAAGTTAGCTTTGACTCAAGCGAATAATTATCATTATTAAAAATAACAGTAATTTAAACTATTATGAAAGAGATTACTTTTTATATCTTCAAGTCTTCTACCACTTTCCTACTTCGTTTAACGTATATAAAGACTTTCGGCGTTATCGTTAATATCAACGCAAATGAGCTGGTCAAAAACGGCCAAAGATTTCTACTCGCCTTTAAGTAAGGATATTTATAATTTTATCTTTAAGGTCTAAAAGTAATGGTATTAAACTTAACGAAGCTGGAAATACGTCAATTGCACCGGCGTTTTAAATACCCAGCTATTTACAAACTATAAAAAGTGCTAAAATCTACAAGGTATAACGATGTGGAATACTTTGCCTTAAAAGCCATTAAAAGGCTTTGACATCACTGTTAAATATATACCTAAACCCCCAGAAATTTAAGTTTACACTAAAAGGATATAGTGACTTTGACTGTAAAATCTTTATTAATATATTTTTCTTGAATAAAAAGCCTGTTTTACACGTCATTAACTCCGCAACTTCTTTTCACAGAGTTAAATTCCTAAAATCCCTTTCCATAAAAGATACGTAGGAAACGTTAAAGATATTGTGGATTAATAGGTGCCTAAGTATACCTAACGTCGTCATCTAAGATACCGATACCAACTTTACAATGGCGAAGTTTTAGGAAAATGCTAAGATAATGGGTATCTAATGTAAATAGGTACCTGTAAAATCCCACTAAAGCATTAGAAAGGTTAAAAAGGTAGACACCCTACTTCGCTAAACGTACAGTATCCTTACGTTAAAAATTGAAAATTTTACAAATTAGGAGGCACGTTTACAGATATCAGTAAAGGGTTTAAACGACACTATAGGCCCCCATGACCTAATACTAACGCTACTAGTCTTTAAAACGTACCTACGCCTAACGAATAAATATCTACCCTCGGCAAGTACTCAAAAACGTACTACGGCTTACAGCAAAGCTTTAAGGGAGCTAAAAAGGAAATCGACACACCGCCAAATCAATAATACCCTCAATACCAAAAACGGGCCTATAACAATCGACGTACTTGTTTTACCACTACAAAGTAAAGTCCTCGTGTAACGGGAGCTGAGTAAATAAAAGAGGCTATACAATTTATTAAATATCGTAAACTCTAAAGTAGTTATTAAAACTATTAACGGTTCTTTATATTTCCGAATTACTTGAGTTAAGCCTTACATCAAAGCTATTAACGATAAAGACCTTCAAGTCAAATAAATAAGTCAATACGAACCTCCTCCACCCATTATCGATAAGCCACTGAAATGCCACCGGCGTGAACGACCTCCGAAAAGGAGTAACATTAAAGAAGGAGAATATACACTAGGTTGCATCTACATTACTACTTGGGTAAACAGAAAAAAAAAGGATAACGAAAACTTGATAGTAAAACTTAGGGTATAAGGGATTATTAAGACTTCTGATAAAACTTTTAAGGAAAGAGACAAAGTAGAAATCAACGGCTTGCTAATTCGAGGTGTAATACAATTTATACCGAAGGCTAACTTTAACCTTTGAAGCCCAAACATCACGATCTTTAATTTCAAGATTATCTACGAGGTTAAAGGTAAAACTACGGGGCGGCCTTATAAAAAATTACGACTAATCTCTTAAGGATACGGCGATAAAAGCAAAGACTGGATCCTTACGCAATCGCCAACGATCTAAAAAAGCAGCCAACGCTTAGTAATTACCCTGGTAGTAAGTTTATCGGTTAGGACTAAAAGGAAGTTCATACTTAATAACCGTAATATTACGTAAGTCTACATACAGTTAACAACGGATATATAGTGGATTATACTTTTAAAGCATCCATAAGAACTCCATGCCATTTACCTACTAAAAGCGGTAATACAGTGTATTAAACCACTATATGAATTAGCTAAAATAGGTGTTCACTGGTTCCTAACCTATCAGTCGCACTTTAAGTTCCAGATAACAATAAAGTCTTTAATATACGATCCGTATTTGTTGATAACGAAAGATAAAGACTTCAGCATGGTAAATATATAAACTAATAATAACTTTTTCGTCTGAATGGCTCACTTTATGGCACTGAAATAACAAGCGATCGAAGACTTCAAGTTCTGAAATTATAAGCCGGTAATGACTTTAACAGAAAACAACCAACTTAACTTTAATAAATCGTTAATCCGTATACTTAATATTAATGCCAGCTTAAACATTTTCTTAAAGATCTAGGGCGTTATTTTTACTATAATAGAAAATACTAATAAGGCCAGAGCTTAACGGTACTTGGAATAACATACACAGGGTAGCTATATTACTACCCTATACTAACCGAAAGCCTTATACGACTTATCCATTACGATATAAATACAAATACCAACAGATAAAAACTTTAATCGACTAAACAAAAGGTTAGAGTGCTAAAAACAAAATCTGGACCGTAGGATTAATATGGTATCAATCGACCTTTTAAAGGCAAAGCTAATAATCTTACGAATGGATCTTTTAAAAATAATACCGAATTATCTTTACATATCGACTTCTTAATAACTCTAATCAAAGAAGATAGGCGGGAAAATCAGTTTAATATTATGGGTAACTTAATCCACTAAACCTCCCTCAAATATGAGATGATTATACGAAACGTACTATACTCGGAGGTCTATGGCATAATGGCGGGCTTTAACATAGGCATAATACTATGAGAAATCCTTAACCATATTACCAGGTAGTTACGAATTCATTTTATCCTGGTCATAATCTATACCGACTTAAAGAGCCTTTTCGAATGCCTATTAAAACTCGGAACCACCAGCGAAAGACGTCTGATAATCGACATAATAACACTCCGTAAAGTTTACGAAGGGAGTGATATTAAGGAGTTCCAATAAATAGATGGCAAAGATAATACTGAAAATACTATAACGAAGGCCACGCCAAACAAAGCACTGAAAAGGTTTGTAGACAGTAACAAGCTAACCATACGTATCGAAAGTTACGTGGATAGGCCGCCCAGAAAACCCAAATCATGTAACGGCAGATCGGGATGTGTTGGCAGACTAAAAGACTGCTAGGGGATTAATGATGGTGATTTATTTAAGTGGCACAATTGAAATTGCGCAGGGCTGTAGCGAAAAACTTTTTGTAGAAGTTAATAAACTTGGACCTCGGAATGGCGAAGCAATTGAGGTTAAATGGGTTCAATTTACATACAATCGGGTATAATGTAGTATGAAAGTCAATTGGAATTAACAGGGAGTACGAGGCCGCTATTCAACGCTAACTGAAAAAGATTAGTCAGTTATACTGACGTACGCGTACAAACTAAAAAGCCGCCAATGTTAGAATAGTATTACATACAGTATAGTAGGTCAACTTTACTCACAGTAAAGTTAAACCTACTGCAAGTGTATTACTTTGTGCGGACTTACCGCATTGGGTGTAAGTCGAGTGCAGTACGCTACACTTCACTCTAAGGTACAGGCCAAGCAATTGGCCATACAAATTACAGTGTAGACTATCTAGCGGTCTGCCAAACCTAGAAAAATACATATACCATCTGACCACGCAATACTACTGTTACTTCGACCAATCGAATCGACAACATTGCAACGTCCAAGTCTACCAACACTTACGGTATTTTATAGAAGAGAAATATCGGTTTAAATTGGTTTCGAAAGGGTAGGAAATGTATTTGTAAAGATGGAGGATTTAATATTCGGCGACAGCCTATCCTTTTAGATTACGTTAAAATGTAACGTCGAATTATTAAGGTTCGTGATCGATTAGTTTATTATGAATGATATTTTTTCAAAAAAAAAATTAATAACATATTATAATCCAACTTACGATAACAAGTTAAATAAGTGCCAAATAGGATTTAATTTTAAGGTACGAAGAAAAATTAAAAAAGGTTACCGTAACCCAACGTGTAAAGCCTTTAGGCAAGATTCGTGCCTAGCCCATTACGTGCCCTCACACGTGCCGTACTCGGACCGTGCCCGGTTTATACTCAGACTGTACCCGGTCCGCACTCGGGCTGGGCCCAAGCTGGGTCCTACCCATCCTATTACGTGCACAGTCACGTAACCTATAGGCTCAATGGCCAACGGCCTGAGTCTATAACACTTTATTTGGCGGAAAATATTGAAGAACAGGCGCAACTTGACGTCGAAGAGGTTATACAGCTTACCGTTATAATTTTCCTTTTCTTTCTAAATCGTGACGAACGTAGGAATTACCGTACAATCCGTATCTACTATAGGAAAAAGTCGAGGGGAAAGGGTAATATACTGGTCGTAGGTATCTTTTAAGTCTTTCAACTAGTATTAGGAAAGGTGCTAAGGTTGCTGGTATTAGTGGAAAGGATAATTACCTTGGGTAGAGTTTAGAGAGAAAAAGTCAGTAGTCGTACCTATAGTAGGCTCGCGTATAAAGAAAATTCGCTTTTGGTTTGGCTATTGAAACTAAAAGTATTAAAGTGTTTGATGGAAATAGGTTTAAAGGTTTTCGCGGACTTGGTAATAATCTTCTTAGTATTAAGGGATACGACAAGGTTTATAATTAATTAACTAATAGACTTAAGGGCTTTTAGCCCATAAGTCAATTCATTTTTCACGGGAAATATAATTTAATCATCAATCTTATGTAAAAGGGTTAGAAGAATTTATCTTGACTTGGGTAGGTACTTATGAGCGTGTATAAAGAAGTTAAGGGTTACTGTTACTAGTAATACCTTTTTATAGATATTATTATATACCCCTAGAGCTAGTATATATAGGCCAAGTGGCAGTGCACGATAACGTTCCATACTGCAGGCTACACTCTTGCAAAATGCATCATGCGTGGCGCGGTCTGGAAGGGGCGTTCCAGAGTGTATAACAAAAGTACTACTACCCGGATAAGAGGTTTATAACCTCTTATCTGTAGCGTATATTCTCTAAATGCTTCTTCCAAGCTTATTTATCTTTTTTACAAAATTTATCTTACAATCAATCTTTATTTATATTTACGTGGATAAGCATACTTTACGAACACTAATTAATAGCTGTTTAGGTTGACTACAGAAAGCTAAGGATAAAGGAGATAAACCGAAGTGAAATATTTATAATATGATACTATAATGGTCCCAACTGTTTTTACTTTACTATTACGCCTTATAAAACATATACGGGAGTGTAAAATTACGCGGAAGCGCTTTTAAATCCGAAACGTAATAAGACTGTAAAATCTAGAGTAATTTTCTTCAAAAAATCACTTTAATACAATATTATCAACTAATTAATATTTTGTTTGGAAAAGTCCTCGTTAAGCTAACAATAACTTATTTTATCACTTTAAACCTACCTGGGCATCTTTTGACAAGCGTTCTATTACATATTAGGCTGCGTTAGCTAAAACTACCAAGTTTTGAAACCCTTCGTTAAAACCTACACGATTTGAATATAGAATTTGAACCGTTTACAAAACTTATGTACGGTTACAAACGTTATATCCACACCTTTCGCGAAAACCAAAAGCGGTTCCAAATATAACACCTAAACCGCTCGTAACTATTAGGAGCGGCAATAATACGATAATCCGAACCGCTAATTAAGTACAAAATAGGTCTTATATATCGGATCGCATTACACTCTTTATATCTACATTTTTCTTTCTCCTTACACATTTTCCCTATTCGCCTCCCTATTTTCGCCTTATACCGCGTATTCTAAGATGAATACTTATAAGGTTAAATTTTTTCTCAACGGTTTAGTTAGTATAAAATTCGTAGGCATTAATGAAATTAATTTAAAACGTTTAGTTAGGTTCTAGTTATGCTTTATTCATGTATTATTTGAAGTTTATTAATATTAGTAAGTATTCAATACTTTATTTCTCTTGTATATACGCCACTATATGTTATTTTAACTTTAAACGCACCCGAATTTCAATTACGGCACGAAATGGATAATTTACACCATTTCAATATTACAAGTATATATAGAAATTACCTACCTTAAGTACTATAGCCCAGTCAGTAACTGATTCGGTCAAGGCTAACGAATATATAAAGTATCTTTTTATGTATACGTTGTTTCATAACAGTATTTTTAAGTATTTGGACTTTAACTTATAAGATAATAAAATCGAAGTATTAGTGAAGGATTTGGACGCTTTTACGGAAAATAAGTATTTATAATGATCACACTAAATACCCGTGAGTATATAGAAGGTTTCAGAGGGTTTATGTTATCAAGAAGGTAGCAGAGGTGCTGAGTGAACAATATTGCACCCGTGCAAGTAATGATCAAAAACCGTGAGGCTATTCAGAATATACTGAGACTGAGTACTTAGATTGACAACTGAAGAGCTATGAAGGAAATAATATTTATGCGGTGCTGACCGTGTCCTTATATATCCATGCCTTTATACCGTTTTAAGTACTGGATCCCTTAGATCAGTGCTGAACCCGCTGATCCTAGATCACTTGGATTAGTACTGATCTCACTGACCCTAAGCACGTGATTGGCTTAGTCATTTCCGCTAACAAAGGAGAGGTGTTCCCCGCTCAATGTGTTGAACTTCAGGCTCTAAGTGGCTCAGCTGCACACTGGCTTGCTTCCTGACCTGCCATCATACTTTGGTCATAACAGTATGTTATTAACATGATTTTCCATTATTAAAACGGCGAAATTAAAGGGCGCGTCTTATTCAAAGATTTTAAAAAGAATTTTTGTAAATTGAACGTCTGATATATAGCGTATAGTCGAAAATATGATTTTCAAAATATTACAAAAATAACCACGGAGTAAAGGTATTAACACGACTGATAATAATAATAGCTATATTACAAAATCTTTATTAGAAACGACCTAACTTATATAAATAACGAAATAAATAGATGATAAAGTAATAATAATGAAGTTTATAAAGGCATAATTATTAAATAAGCGCTAAAATCATTCACTCAAAATAACAGATCGAAAGAGAAAAAAACCTTCACAAATAAAGAAAAGACGTTTAATAAGGCTGAATACCTGTCGCGAAGTGGAGACGGGGTTGGAGGAATCGACAAAGGAGGAGAATGTACCGCAACGATTATTTACTACGAGGGTTAAATACGAACCATTTTCGAAACGTAATTTAAAATAAAAACTAAAATAAAACTACGCCTCAAATACCGTGAATAGCTAACCGAACAACGATCAAAACGTCACGAATAAAAATAATATACCGTTTTGAAAACAATAAGTGATGCAAAACACTAATACATACCTTACAGATTAATGTCAATTAACTATAATCCTTACCGTAACCTTTTACCGTATCTCTTTCCTATTAATAGGAGCGACCCTATAAAGTTTACCAACTTCGCTAAACTTTGAGATAAGGAAGAAAACTATAACAGCGAACCGTACGATGTATTAGATAAAGAAATACGTGTAATACTTAATATATATAAAAGACTAGATATTAAGTTATCTAAGTTTCACTTTATTTTACCCGACATATTATTGAGGTAAACTGCGTGATAGTATAATTACTACTTTACGTGAGTGGATGCATTTACGGAGTTTTATAAACTCCTAAAATACACTTTAATATATAAATCAACCATAAGCTTTATAATAAGGACTGGATTAGATTACCTAAAAATCCGTGAAAATTAAACGAGAAAACACTAATAAAAATCCATAAAAGGCATTTACTACCCTATTGACGAATTTCCCAAACTACTAAATGATCTTTAAACCAAAATACAAAGGTAATAAACTATTTATATGCGTAGTAATAAAAGTATACCGCGAAACCCCAAATTTCGACCTTATATTATTTAAATCCAAAAAGTATTTAAAAGCTTTTTGTATAGATTTTAAAATATTATTTAAGACTTCTATACGCATATATGTGAGTTTCGAAATAGAATTTGAGTCGATAAAAAGAAAGGCGAAGGCCAAATTATCAAAGTAAACCTCGTCGAAACCATCTACCACGTCTTGGATGAAAAGTTTAAAGTATAACCAAAGCAAAGGAAATACGCAATACAGCTACTAGAGAAAGAAGTATTACAAAGGAAGAACTAGAAACAAAAGACAAAAAAACTATTATTGGAAACGATTTTACGACGGGGGATAAAACGCATTGTAATTATAACAATATTTATAAAAATCATACGAAGCCTTATAAGTTTGCGAAAACGCTATATCATATATGGTAAAATTGGCTATTGGTTTCTTAATTACTTAGCTCACGAGTAAATTTGGATTGAACAACACTTATAGTCTAATTACGTATTTGGGCACCAGATAAAAACTAATTTTACAATATTCGTAGACGAATACGAAGGTGTAAAAAAAAAGTTTAACGCTGACCCCTATAAATACACCTTCGGAAGAAAAGAATTTGAAAGTAATAATACTCATTTGATAGCCGAAAACAATGATAACGCCTAACGTATTTTTACAAGCTTATAAGACGCATTTTTCTCATATAATATAGACCTGAATTACGTAAACGAAGTGTTAAACGACTACATGGAGTCGTAATTCACGTTTTCAGACAAATACGGCAGCTGGTTTCAGGGTATTATACTTAATACCAAGGCGGCCGAAATTTTAACGGCCGGAAAACGACAGTTCGACGCGCTCGTAATAAAATTTCCGAAGTTTTAGCTCGACCAAATAAAAAAACACCAAAAGGTTTTATTTGATAAAGGCAAAACGTCGTTATTTGGGACGGTCGTTTTAAATACGCGATTTGGATCGTTTAAGTTTTACAGAATAATTTTTCAAACGTCATTTTCATTTTTATTCACTCATATAAATAAATTTTGAATGAAGGTCTAGAATACAATCAACTAATTTATCTATGCCTCAGATAACGTATTTATATCACTCTGGCTTAAGTTCAGCTATTTATGGGTTTTCTCCGAAGTATATATAATTAAGGCTATTGTTGGAATAATATTGAATACAGTGTAGTAGATGAACTTTAATTATAGTAAAGTTGACTGTACTGCAAGTGTATTGCTTTATGGAGACTTACTGCATTGGGTGTAAGTTGAGTTCAATATGCTGCATTTCACCCTAGGGAACGTACCAAGCAATTGGCCATAGAAATTACAGTGCAGACCGGCTAGCGGTCTGCCAAACCTAGAATAATACATCCCCCATCTGACTACTGAAATACTACTGTTACTTCGAAGACCAATCGAATCGACAACGTTGCAAAGTCTAAAGCTTACAAACAGCTATTTACTTAACGTAACTGGATTTGCGGATATTATACCGTCGATTCGGATACCTAATTGCTAAACGCTATTTACGACTACTTTACAACGCGGGTTATACAGATAAAGGAAAGTATGTACTCAATGTTATCGAAAAGTTTTGATATAAGTGCCAGCTATACTTATAGGCCATATAGCGGTTTAAATTCAGCTTTTAAAACGACATGAACTTTAATTACAAGGTAACTGTTAATATAATGTATTAAGACGCTAAAACGGTATTTTACGTTGTCGACGTGGCAATATTATTCCAAGTCGCAGGGTTTATACGAAATGCTTCTATTATAAATTACTGAAATATTTTAGTAAATTATTAGTTAAACGTTTACTTCAGGCTTTCGGACTAGATTACCTACGACGTTAATACGGCTTTCAATTCCAGCGAATAATGTATTAATGTTAGGATTACTGGTAATAAATGTAACAAAATACCAGTAGAATTATTATAAGGTATTAGCAAATATAAATGGTATTATAAACCGCTTAAAAGGGTATATATGGTATGATTCAAAAGGTTAAAGGGTACCAGTTCTAAGGAATCTATTTTATAAATAACAGTTGACGCCATTAATAATAATTATAACCCGAATTGGCCAATCCTTACGCTTTTTGTTTTTAGTATTTACCCAAGGATCTATACAAACTTTACACTATCTCCAACTAAGATACAAAGGGAAAATACTATAGCGAAAGCTATGGCAGCGTTACTTTCCCTACGGGTAAAGAATGATGTTTTAAAAGCGTTGGCTCCAAGGAAAAGCCTACGTAAAACTAGCGTTTTGAACCTATTATTAAAATTAAAGGTCCTGGTTTAGAAAACCAAAAACGGATAAACTGGCATTTAGAAAATTGATGAGTTTGAAGGCTATATGGTGTTCGTTAATTTATTAAATGGTATAAGTTCGTTGCGTTGGATAATAGTACTAAAGTATACAAGAGACGTGAAAAAAGCGGCCTAAAACCGTAATTCGATTCAAATTACTAACGGGATACCCTTTGGAACAACGAATCCAAATCTCTTCCAGTTTTAATTCACCCCCAGAATCGTATTTCGGACCCGCTGTCATTGGACGAAAACAGCTCGTTTATATAAATGTTACTAATACTTCACTGTCAGGACCGCCTTTTTGACTCCAAAATAAAAAATGCACTGAAAACTTTGCCGTAAACTTTTTGTTATTTCAAAGTCAACAACAAACCGCGACATCAACTTAGAGCTTCGTTACCACGATATTATTACTACTTTAAACGCTCTGTTCAATTAATTTACCTTTACGGAAATATTTACTTGAATAAACTAAGTCGTATTTCGCTTTAAACTATTTAACCTAACGATTTATAACGCTTATAAAAAATTTTCCATTCGCCTTGTATATAAAGTTGAGGATAAGATCGGAATAATATACGAAAAAACCCTCATAATTGGAAAAAGATTAAACGACGACGGTAAAAAAGAAAACCTAGTCGCCTACCTTATGAAGGGCTAGCCACTATTGAATATTTAAATTTACAACCTCCCTTAATACCCCTTATAACTTATATCTTCAACCTCTTGACATTACACAAAGTTATATTCAATTGAAAAAGAGGTTTAAACGATGCATTTACGCCGATATACTTGTGAATTTTAAAAAAACACTTCTTACCTAAAACGATTTTACATATTACAAAGCCGTTTTACAACTTAACTAAGATTAGTATTCACTAATATAATATTTATCAAAGGTATTATAAGGAATGGTTCGAAATAGAAATTTAACCTTCGACTTCTACTTATTAGTTTTAACAAACCGTTTTAACAGTTTTATACTGATGGGCATCTACATGGACGATATACTAATATTATATGACACGTCTTTTTCTGTATTAAAAAAAGAAACCTTTAAAAGCTGGCCTAAAGGTAAAACCTAAGAAGTACCTGACGGAAGACTATATAATCAACTTTAATAGCGTTACTATTACTTTCCGGAATGGCGTTTTAGGCCTTTTGTAAAAATAGTAGTTAAATAAAGTTGTTTTTATCGTTCTGGATAGCATAAAACGGGTCGATGAATACAGATACTAATGAGTACGTAGTGTTTGAGTTATTTGAATAATATAACCGGAGGCGGTATTCGAACTATCGCTCGATATGTAATACTCCACCACCCTATGAAACGATAAATATAAGTCATTTAACAAGCTCTGTCGGTGGCGAATATATAGTTTAAAACGCGGCCTATATTTCATATTATCAATATGTATAATGTAAAGTCATTCATTTTTACTAACGGCTCCTTCGTTAATAATAACGATTTTAATTCGTAAATAAGATTTATTCTGGTTTTCGGTAACGAAATACCGGACTGAAACAGGTTCACCCTCCGTAAAAATATTATTTATTCAATCTTTACTACGTGTAAGTAGATTACAAAAAAACATATTAGCCTCGGAAATTTATGGTATAATTGAAGGTTTTAATTTAGGAATTACTACGGTAATAACAGTCCGTATAATTATTTCTAACCTTGATTCAAAACTTATCCCTTTCGTTATATATAATTTTTTTTTCGTTACACAAATATCTAGTTAAACTCAATGCTACGGACGAAAAACAATTAATAATTAATATTATGGTTTTATACGAGTTATATAAACGCCGAAAAATCGAAAAAACGAGGTTGATCAGTGGGAAATCCAACCCAGCGAATACAATAACCAAGGGTACCCTAAACGAATTTTTGGAGATACTTATATAGACTAGCACTTTGTTTGTTGGAATCGTTAGAAAGGTTTTGCGGCCCTAATAAGGGTATTATTTTACGCTTTGCTTTCATTTTTATTTTTATCTTTATATTATTCTATTTAATACTTTTGGTTATTTAAAGCGATCCGAATCTTGATATTCACGACATTCTTCGAATTGTATAACGGGATACGACTTATATCTGTACCGCTTTTACGAACTTGCCTTTATTTAAATTTACGATTTCGCACCTCTTCCAGTATACTATGACTTTTTTCTTCACGTATTTCGGTCTTACTAAAGTTTTCAATATTTACTCTATTCTATTTCAATCTACCACTTTACACCGGTTCTAACATATTATTACTATTTGTTTTATACATTTCCAATTTACTTTACCCTTGACATTTGTTACTTATATTACAATTATTTTTGTAAAAAGTAATTATATTAATATATACTGGAGTATATTATAGGTGGGCGCGTCAGCTCGACCGAAAGGGACAGTCATTCACTACTAAAAGAAAAGAAAGAAGGCGACCCTATCGTGTCCATACCATTCTCTCTGTTGCCCTCTCCCTTTATACTAGCGCTACTACTATTACTGCTATCGACGCCACCATCGGTGCCAATGAGAAGGTAGCCCCGCGCCTTAGGCTGCATACCCTTAGATAAAGGCGCAGGGGGGTCATTACCCTCCTTATGGTGACGTAAAATAACGTTGTCGAATTAACCTGCGCAGTATATATGCAAGCTCCGTTTCCAGGCGGTAATAGCGGTTGTCGACTCCTTAATCCGCCGGTTGGAATTTACTATTAATTAGTATCAGCTTATTTTAGTTATTTACGAACGTAATTGTTTTAGGAGCGCCTTAAATATTACTTTTATACCAAATGGAATTTTGAAAAACGGTTAAAACTTACTATAGAGTCGGGAGGCGCATAGCAAGGCTTCGGTTTACGGCTCTAAAACCAACGAAACTGGGGCATATTAGCTACTAATACGTTCATAACGGTGGTAGCGGACCGAATGACCTCCGTTTTCATGGTAATCGCTAATAAACTTGCCTGCGGCCGCGAACGCGATACACGGTACGTAGGGAGTATTTATTAGCGGCCCGGGGCTACAGACCTGAGTACACCGCTTTAACGTCTTATTTGTTAAAATGACTTCGCGGCGCACCCTAACGATACTTAGCTTGAGGCGGCGGAGGAGGTTCGTCTCGACCTCCTCGTTTATAAACCATTGAAAACAGATAAATTTAATGAATACAAATCGCAAAGTAACTTCATCAAGTTGATTTCATAACGCCAGAGGGTCCCCACAGGTAAGGGGGTTGTAACTCGTGGAGAGAGGGTAAGGTTTATAACCTTAGGAGCTCTCCGTTTCTTTCCTTAGAAGCTAGGGGAAAATGGGGACGAAAAAAGGGGAGGAAAGGGGGTGGCGGCTTAGGTGGCGGCGGCGGGCGGCGAGGCCGAAGTCGAAACGGGGATAAAGGGGATGGTACCCGAGGAGAGGAGACTATAGGTAGTGGTAGCGATAGTGGCGGCAACAGCACGACGGCATTTACGCACCAAACGATGCCTAATAAACCTGTTTTTACGCGGAATTTGTTTAATGGTAAGGTTAATATATAGGTATTGGTTAAATAACATACTTATCGGAGCAATTTGAAATGGTTAGTTAAAATGACGCTTAAGTTGAAATTTAAAATAAGGACTTATATTAGCTTTAGGTACGTGTTGTTGAAAAAGAAAAGAAAAGAAAATTTGCCTAAATCAATAACAATATATCTTTTACACTAATTTAAAATACGTCACGGCATAATTAGCTTTATATAATTACTCTTATTAAACCTACATAATCATACCCCTATGGGAAATAATAAAAGACGCTATTAAGACTCATGTCGTCACTGATGAACTATATTAATCAAGCCCTTATTACAATTACTACCGCCGCTAGAAATTACTAATTCGAACTTTTGTAATTGGTATCGTAACCATAATATCAAGATAAAACCTACTAATTCGAACCTTTACAACTGATAAATAAATATACTATTATAATAGGAACTACTAGTTTGAAATTTTATATTTTATGTTATAATTATATTATCTATACTAGGTTATAGGTATAGAGCATACAAAGAAGAAAGAAAAATACACTTATATGGATATTATTAAATACAACCATAACTAATATATATAGACCAAATAGTAGTGTACTACATTGTAATATATACTCCTACAAAGTTTACGATAACGTGCCACGCTATAGACTGCACTCTTGCAGAGTGCATTATGTGGCGTGGTCCAAAAGGGGCGTTCCAGAGTGTATGGAAAAAGTGCTACTGCTAGGATGAGAGGTTTATAACCTCCTATCTATGGCGTGCACTCTCTGAATGCTTCTTCTGAACGTATCTATCTTTACTACAATATCAATCTTACGATTACTCTTCATTTAAATTCACGTGAATAAGCAGAACTTACCGAAACTTCCCCCTTAATGTTATGACCCAAGCACGTTGGCGGGTCAGGAAACAGGCCAACATGCAGCTGAGCTACCGAGAGCCTGAAGTCCAACACATCAGGCAGGGAACATCTCTTTATGAGCCTCAGTGAGCACCGGTGAGCCTCAGTGAGCACCAGTGAGCCTCAGTGAGTACCGGTGAGCCTCAGTACTGAAGATGGTATGAAGGCCATAGGATATAAGGACACGGTCATCACCACACAGATAGTATTTCTTTCATAGCTCTTCAGTTGTCAATCTAAGTATTCAGTCTACACACCTAAATAGCCTAACGGCTAATGATCATTCTACAGCACGAACAAAACATCTTTTGATATTGCACCTTTATTACCTCTGCTACATTACTGCTAACATAAACCCCCTGACACCTTCTATTTACTCACGGGTATTTAGTGTGATCATTACACTAAACTAAAATCTATTAAGGGTTTCTATCCGTGGCGTATTCGTAAATTAGGTTGACTAAATTACCCGTCTTCCCTTTTTTTCGTAGGTAGTTCAACTCCTCAAGTAAACAGTTTGGTTTCTATCCTTATCTTAGCTTATTAGTCTACCGTTTTCCATATATCTAATATTGAATCGCCGAACTATTTTGAAACATCGTTTAAGGCTCTAAAGCATTAGTTGATTCTTGTAGGGTCTAAGTCGGGGATAAAACGGCCGATCGCGTTGATAAGGAATTTAGTTGGAGAGTTTTCATTGGCATCCATATATCAGAGGTCGTTAACAAAATGCTTAATAAATAAAGGTCCAAGGTTTTCAATTGCCTTTTTCCTTGTAAGGTCCTAAATGATGTCCATATTAGCGTTTTTGGTAGCTATCTTGACGTTTTGAGTGGTATTAAACTTGGTGGTGGGCTTGGCGGTTTAGGGGGGTGTAAAAACTTGGCGATTTAGCATAAAGTCACGTAACGTGACTTTCTTAACGTAACTTGGTGTTTTTGCTCGGAACAACAATCTTGACGATTAAATTAACATAAAAAGGGAAAAAGAATAAAGTAAGGTAATGGGTTGTAAGTTTTCCATTAAATTTGGTACAGGTTAAAGGTCGTGAAACTTAGTCGTTTTTGCGATTTGCAGTAATAGTACTTATAGTAGCTACCTCTATAGTACTAACTTAGCTGTTAGATAACTTGCTCGCTTATTAATCTTTGAAACTTTTAGGTGGTTAATCTTAACACCTTTAAAAAGGATTAATAAATATTGTTTAGTATTTTCAGTAATAATACCGTCGCTTACTTATAGACTGCCGCAATCAACTACATAACTTATAAGTCTTCTCTAATTGCTGCTGCGAACAATTACACAGTGCATAGAGGCTTTTCGCAAAAACCTTTCCTCTACCTTGCCTAAATAAAGCGAAACATCCGGAAAACAGCTTCTTCTTTTACTTAGCTAATCTGTGCTTAATCTAATAATCACTAATTAGTGTTGGTAGGCTTTGATAGTTGCAATGTAGTCGATTCGAATCACTGTAGTCGAAGTAATTGGTGCTAGGATAATATTGTTGATTAAGGTGCAAGTTCTAAGTTTGGCAGACCGCTAGCCAGTCTGCATACTTATTTGTATGGCTAATTGCTTTAGCCTGTGCCCCACTTTGAAGTGAGCACCTACTGCACTACACTTACAGTGCAGTGTATTCAAATCTCACAAACTGTAGTCAATTTGCAGTACATACAATCAACTTTACTGTAATTAAAGTTGACTTCACTGTACTGCACTTGACTGATATTCCAACAATTACCTTTTTATTATTTCGCTCGACCGGGGGGTTCCGAGTCAACTAACAGCTAGACTTACCACAAATTCAACATCTCTTACCACTATTAAGACAATAATACTTACGGTTAGCAGGTCCACTTAAATCTTAGCCTTATTAGCGATAGTGTAGCTGCTAACTATTCCAAAAAAAATGATATTAATATTGTTACGGAACTTAATTACATGGATAACTGTAGGAAAAAGTTTTGATTTAGCTCTGAAAAAGAATTCTCTTGACTAGTATCAACGATTGCGACAAAAGTCATTAAAACATCTTCGACCTTACATAAACTTTATTGGGATAGTTGCACGGACCACCATGTTAAGGAAGGTAGGGGGCTTACACTATAAACCCCAACAGTACCTACTTCTGAGAAAAATTTTCAGGTCCAGCCACTCTCAACACCATCACTTCATATGCATCCTATTACACCATAACATCTCTAATCGGCTTTATCACCACTTTAATTTTTCTGGTGACCCCTTTTAGGCTATGGAAAGCGTCGTTGACCCGGCGCACTACTCGTGCAGTAGTGCATCCAGAGAACACCCCCCCTAACCAGCGATTTCATTTCTCGTTAATTATACCAACGTAGCCCTTTAGACCTAAACTTACACACTGCAAGTTTGATTTCTTTTGCGCTTCAGGGTTTTAACCTTTATCATCAGCGCTTGCACTTGACGGATTTATTTATTTATATATTTATTCATTTTTAAGTCGTTGATACTTATACTAGCGCTTTGCCCGCTTAACGGCATCATTAGAATTGGACTTGTATTGTTATTATATTGTAAGTTCAGTTCTTTTTACGCTTCCAGGACTTCAAGAAAAACCTTTATTATAACCGCTTACGCTTTACGGCTTTATTTATTTATTTATCTTTAAGCCGTCATCTTCCATACCAGTACCTCGCATGCTTAACAGGGCCTTTGATTATACCTTAAATGCCTTTTTTTGGCTATTCAAAAAAGACTTTTCACGTAATACTATCCGCTTAGTGGTATAGGTTTTTTATGATTTTTTTTTACACTTTTTAAGCTTACGGTTTGCGGTAAAAAAGGTGGTTCAAGTCGTGACTTTTACACCAAATTGTAAGGTACGTCCTTCAGCGAATTGCGAAGTGTATCTTCCCTATCGCCACAGGCTTTGAACCAAAATACGTGTTTTATACTCTTCAATCTCTTAGGGAGATCAGATCCTCGATATGAGTAGGCGTCGAATGGGGACTAAAATAGCCGTATAGCACGGCCCGGTCAAGGCTGCAATATTTACCTCTATATAGTAATACAAGTCTTTAAGTTATGGGACTATCTTAAGGCTTTAATTAGAAGGCTAGTATAAGATCCGGTTTCTTGTTAAATATTTTACTTGATATTTTGTTTTACAGGCATTGGATATTTTCCCTATATTATAGGAATAAGGTTCAAAATCAATGTTTAATACATTTAGTAGTGGGTATGCTTTTACGGCGTAACTACATAAACAAGACCTCTACGAATGCGATTTATATTCGTTAGCTGGGAAGGTTTCTTTAAGAATTGGGGACTTTTTTAGTGGATATAAGGCTCCTTCGGTAGGCATTTAACAGCATATGTAATGCAACGGTTCGTAAATTAGCTACAAGTATGGAGGATACGTCTTTCAGTTTTTATACGTGTGGTACAAGAATTAAGGTAGTCTGCTCAATAAGGTTAAAGGGTATAACGTAGAAACGTATAACTAAATAGGGTAGTGGTTGTACAAGGTGAGAACTTCACGTTACGAGTCTTCACGCCGGTATATATATGTATTTTCACATTATCAAGGGTCACACTACACTAGCTATATAGTGGGAACTTCCTGGTAATATTAAATCTCAAAAAAAAAAAAAAAAAAAACAGTCATTAAAACTATTGTTTTTTACGTCTTGAAAAACTTTAACCCCTTCTTCTTTTGTTTTAAAAACATAAAGAACCTTAATATTCATACTGATATTTAAATTGTAAAAATAGTTCAAATAACTTTGAAAGGTCCATATTTCTTTTTCAAAATAATAATAAGAATAGTTTTACTTTTAAGAGTTCAATGTAATGATAACAAACTTAAAATAGTTAGACCTTTGTTAACTATATTGATAGTTTCACTACCTGGCGATTGATAGAATATGTAAAGTCCATTAAAAAATTTGAGATAAAGATGTGGGATTTCTAAGCCTAGAGGTAATTTAATGGCTTTGCTATTGTTACCAAACATACTCTTAACACCCCCTAGGATTTAAGTTTACATTGAAAAAAAAAAGATTTTCAATTGAAAGTTTTCGAAGATATGGTTTACTTCGGTGGTAAAATTATACTTTATATTATTAACTTTTCAACAGCGTTCCATACCACCAAGTACTTTAAAACTATAATGACGAAGGAAAGATAGATAGAATCACTAATTTAATGGATTAATACATACCAAAAACCCCTTAATTTCAAGTTTATAATACTGGTATCATTATTTCTATGATGGAGTTTTAAGCTAATTCCAATTAGATAGAGATTCAGTATAAACAAGTCGATGTTAAGATTCATTAGGATATTAATGAAGTAGAAAAGGCTTACAAATTTTTATAAAAAGCTTACGATATCTTTATTTTATAGATTAGCAAATTTGTATGTTTAGAATAAAGGTTGTAAGTGGCAGTAAAATGCCTTAACGATATTATTAGTCACAATAGTTTTGTCTCAGTTTTACGGGTATTGGAAAATTATCCACGCATAATAACTCAATCATCACCATTTTCAATATACAAAAGCGGGTTATAAAATATAACAAAGACTTAAGGAAATTGCGGAACAAGCTGGTACGTCGTCAAATTAATAATTCCCTTAATACAAAATATTAACCAAAGACAACAAAAATACTATTTTTACTTCTTTTAAATGAAATTCTTACATAAAAAGAGTCAAGTAGATAGAATGAACCCTATGAAATACTACGTATCGACAATCCAAACGTAATGGTTGAAACCGAGAATGATTTTGTCATTTCTTGCATTACACAGGTCAATTTTTTTAAAAAAAACATCAAATCAGATAAAAGTTATAGAGTTAAAAATATCTAAACTAGGCGACTTCGTTAATACAACCTTCCTATGTTAATTATTAATAAGCTAATAAAATGTTCACTATGTAGAAAACGAACTAAAAGAAGAATATATACTAAAGAGGAGAGCAAAAATAAGAATCATAAATATGGACAGGTATATATAACGGCATGCATATGTAAAAAGAGAAACATTTGATACAAACCTTGTCTTGAAGTAAAAATTTAAAGGAAGTATGTACAAATTAAGTATATTATTGAAGGAAAACAAACGAATAAAAATATACAGTGTCGGAATAAAAGTCAAATGCAGTAAAGTTAAGTTAACTAAACTATTTGTTTATTTGACTGTACTAACCGAAAATCGGCTGCAGTTTGAGTGAATGCACTGCAGGTGTAGTGCAGTAGGTGTCAACTTCAATTTATGGCACAGGCCAAAGAGTTTATCCATACAAATTAGCGTGCAGATCGCCTAACAGTCTGTCAAACTTAGAACTTACAACTCATAATTTATAACCAAATTCAATGCAACACCAGTTATTTCGACTATAGTAATTCGAATCGACTACGTTGTAACGAAAGGCCTACATCCATAGGTAGGCCTACCAACACTAATTAGTACTTATTAGGTTAAGCACCGATAAGCTAGGAAAAAGAAGAAGCTACATTCCTGCTATTATACTTCATTTGGGTAAGGTAAAGGAAAGGCTTTTGCGAAAGGCCACTATGCGTTATGCAGCTGTTCTCGGAAACAAGTAGGGAAGACTTATAGGATGTGCAACCATTCACAGCAGTCTATAAGTAAGCGACGGTATTATTATCGAAAACACTAAGAAATTTTTATCGATCTTTTTCAAAGGCGTTAAAATTAACCGCCTAAAAGTCTTAAAGATCATTAAATCGGCAAGTTAATAAACGGCTAGGTTAGTATTATTGCGGATAATACTATTACGGGTATTACTACTATAAATTTCAAGTCGCGAAAACAATTAAATCTGATAAACTTCAACTTATAACAACTTTAACAATAAACTTATAACATACCACTTTACACTACTTTTTTTCCTTCTCTACTTTTTAGTCTTCGTTAAAAAAGCTTTAAAACGCGTTAAAATTAATACCGTTAACGACACTGATCGTAAAAAGGCAATTAAAAACCTTGGTGTTATATTCGTTAGATACTACAATAAAACCCTCTAATTGAAAAACACCGATGAAGACTCCATCCCTAAGTACCTAATGAACTATGTTAGCTACTTTGTCATCGATTTGAAATTTACCGAACGAAATATAGCACTTGTCGCCCTCAACGACTTTGACGAAAAATTTAACGAATAAACCTTACATATATAAAAGTTAACAAACGAATGGGTTAAAATTGTTCCAAAAAGTGAACTAGCTAGTAAAAGAGTCGAACTACCTATGAAAAAAGAGAAGAACGTTAATTTCATGAAACTATTATATGAATATGTAACAGATAAAGTCCCTTAATAGATTTAAGGGAAAGGACAAATCATGATTATCGACAACATTTTTTAATGCTCCTATAGGCATTCATCAAGACATACCTAAGCCTAAATAAGAGTTTTAATCTCTTTTGAATAAGATTTTTAACGCGCTGATATTACTGAACGTAAAAAATAAATTAACTTTTTATGCCGAAAGTTCTCAAATCTACAAGATAATTAAGCAAGAACCTCAACATACCCCTTAATACGAAAAGGATTATCAATAAGTCTCCTGCTGTAAAACCCCCCAAGTTCTTTTTCCATAAGCTCCTCAATACATATAGTTTTAACAGCCATATCACGGAAGGAATACCTTTAAACACGAGCTTACTATAAGTACGACCATTGGCTTTTTTCCCTCCATGTTCGGCGAAAGGCAAGTATATTGCCTATAAGTACTAACTCTAGCACCAGTCGAAGGATTTAAAAGGTCCCTACGACTAATATATTACCCTTCGCTCTTGATACGTCCCCATGGTTAATACTAATTACTTGGTAATTTCCTCATTCGTTGGAATTTAGGAAGGAAAGGAAAAGTATGAAGCTAAGCTGCATAACCTTCCCGATATAAAATTACGTCCGTTTTTTTACATTTAACTCTAAATAAGGATTGAACTGCTTAGTTTTTATTCGCTATTTCCCAATATCCTGACTGGCCAAGTCGAGAATAACTACCTCTGATACCTTAAAAAAATATTCTTTATTCCGTGAAATCTACGTTAACTTGAAGGGTTACTTCGAATACGATATCAACCTTACGTAGTACAATATAGACGAAAACATTATTAAATATTCTTACATGTTAAATTACAAAAAAAGACTAAAAGTAAAGTAAACTTTTTAATCATATATTTATTAAAATAATACTTTGTTTATAATCAATGAAAAACATAAACTCTGGTAAAGACAGTTTATACCAATTTGTTTGGCAAGCCGTTCCAGGTTATGAAAAGTTTTAATTCTCTCTTTAATATTATAATGCTAACTACGACGGGTTTTTCAAGCCTGCTGCGTTTCTTACTAACAACCGTCATAACTCAAGTTTCCAGCTCGACTAGTATATACCCTTAAGCTTCGGAATTGAATAATAATAAAAAAGACTCCTTCCACACGTATTACATCAACCGTAAGTACGAAAGGTCCGGCTTATAAGGTTAACGAAAAACCTAAACCACCAGACATAACCAAGATACCTACGGAAAAAGCTATTCTTATTCCTTAAAGTCTTTATATAATCTAGTAAAATTCACTGTAACCACTAAATTATATTGAATTCACGGTAAACGAGCTTATTGGTTTACATGTTACACTATTACTTAATACAAAGATAAATAAATAAGGTATTATATGTAATGACCACTTACTCCTACTAATAATCACCATAATTTCGTCAAAACCTATGAAGATATTAAAGTTCAAAAGGAGGAAAATAAATTTTTAGTAATCGGTTAATACGAAGATACTAATACCGGCCTTAATGTAATGTAATAACTCAATTACCATGCTTTCCTATACCGCTTTATAGGCAAAGACCCCTACCGCCAATATAACGATAAAGACACTGGCTATATACACTCCTTTATCATTTTAAATCGCTACGAGAAGTAGGTCTTTCAAGATTTTACACCAAACATAGGGGCGGTAAGGTACTTAATAAGACGTTATTTATAATACGTTGAGTTACAAACGGATACTAATACCATTACGAAACTTAACTCTACGGATATAGGTAAAACAGAAGTCGGCTTTAGCCTTGTAAACAAGATATTTTACTAATATTGACGACAGTAAAAATATTCGTCAGATTTATCATTTTCCACATTTTAAAATCCCCTAGCTCCTTTCTTTTTTGTCTTCAAAAGATAAAAAACCTCGATGTTAATATTAACATTTAAACTAACCAACTCATTTAAATTAATAGAGACAAAAGGTTTCCACTTAGCTTTAAGTAAAGAAAACTTTCAATTTATCTCTAATAGCTAGAGACAGTGGTGTTAAATTTGAAGGAGGTGGAACTTCATTAATTTTACTATAAATTTAACTACCCGATAATTGATAGGTTTTCTAAGGTATTCAAAGAACCTAGATATCGAATTATATATTCACCGGCATTGAAGGAAATTCAAAGGCTTTGACACTAATGTGAAATACGATTCTAAACCTCCCTAAAGTTTAAATTTATATTCAAGGACGATAAAGACTTTAATCTTTAGGTTTTCATAAACGTATTTTACTTCGATAGAAAGCTTATGATTTACGTTATGGACTCCCTTACGACTTTTCACGATGCTAAATTCCTTAAAACTATTATAGAGAAGGAGACATGAGAGGTATTACGTACTTTATAGATTAACACGTACCTTGAGCTATTAAATGTATATGTATTTTACGATGCTGATACTAAATTTACTACAATAAGGTTTCAGAATAATACTAAATCGATAGGTATTGAATACAAACAGGTTTACATTAAGGCCTATTAAGGTATTAACAAGGTTGAAAAAGCTTACGTTTTTTTACACTAGAAATGGAAAGCTTTACGAATCAAAAGGCACGGCTTTCAATAACGGTAAAGGGTTTTAATAATAATATTAGCCCTAATGGCTTTATATCGACTTTAATGTTATTTTTGGCCTATCTACGTATAATACCTAAGTCTCCACTATCAATAAATATCCAAAAGCGCGTTGTAAGATATGATCAAGCCCTAAAGGAACTAAAAGAGGAATCGGTACGCCGTTAGATTAACAATACCATTAATACAAAGAACTAATCGTTAATAAATGAATTTTTATCACACCTCTTCCAAAGTCAAGTTTTTACGCGGCGAAATCTATGTAAATAGGATAATCTACACAAAATATTAAATATGACCAACTTAAAAGTAATAGTTAAAACTGTTAATGGCACTGTATTTTCCGAGTTATATAGGTTAAGCTATATAAAAGACCACTCAAGACCGATAAAAAACTTAATGTTAATGACCTCCAAACAAAACGAATTAGCTAATATAATCCTTCCGAAAAGATAGTTAATAATTTAATAAAACGTTGAAGGTGTAAGAAATCATCAAAAAAAGAATATATATTAAAGAGGGGGATGGAGACGGGGAATATAGCCCTAACATAGTATATATAACGGCGTGTGTATCTTCAAAGAAATATTTTAACAGATAACTTATCCTAAATGTAAGTGCTGAAGGTATTAATATACAGGGCAAGATATTGAAGAAAAGTAACCAAGTGGAAATTAATGGTTTTTTCCCATGTGAAGTTATATAATTTATAAAGTTAACGAAAATAAAAAGGAAAAAATCTATTATCTTTAAAAATAAGATGGTTTACGAGGTTGAAAGCAAGATTAAGAACCGACCACACGCAAAATTTCGACTCGTCGCTTGAAGATACAGCAATAAAGATAAAAAGTAAATCCTTACTAATTACATGTAATTCCTAGAATTGGTTAGCCTTTGATCGTCGGCCTTACTACCAGCTTTAGTACAAGCATGAAAAGTTAATTTAAACTTAATGGCTGGAACAAAACGTAAGCGTATACGTAATTTGCTACCAATATTAAACGGATTTTACTATTAAAACTGCCCAAAAAACTGAAGAACAAGTTTAAGGCCTGCAAGGTAATACTTTATATCAAATCCCTATACGAACTAACCGAAGCAGGTGTCCATTATTTCCTAACGTAGCAGGCGCATTTTAAAAATAGGCTGGGTACAAAGACTTTAAGTTTAACCCGTACTTATTAATTACGAAGGGCAAAAACTTCGATATCATAGGTATACAAATTTACGATACCATCTTTATTTGAAATACTAAGTTTATAAAGAAGGAACAGTTATTATTGAAATGTTGGGCCTTTAAAAGTATAAGCCGATCGAAACGTTGGCTAAAGGTATATGACTTAACTTTAATGAATAGTTAATTCGTATTTCTAATATTAAGGTTCAAAGCAGCATTTACATTAGCCTACGCCAAAAAGGGCAAGCTATAATCTTAACGACTATCCTTAAGGACAACAAGATAACATTACAAAGATACCTGAAGTAAAAAGCTCGTACGGTTTATATCGCTACACTAGACCAACCGAAGGCATCAAATAACCTGTCAATTCCGGTATTAAAACAAGGCCCATAGAACGAGGATTTGAACAAGCTAAATAAAAAGATTCGGTAGAAATTGGACCATTGAGATAAACAAATTAATATGGTCTCAGTAAATATAATGAAGGTCAAGTTAATGATCTTTATGAACGGGTCATTTACTAACAATTTTAACCTTATAACGCAAATCAGCCTCCTGATAATACTCTTTAATACAGAAAAAATTAACAGGAATTTTACAATTACCAGAAACCTCGCATACTACACATCTGTTAAATATAAGAGTATAATACGAAACGTATTAGATTTAAAACTCGACAGTATAATGAGAGGCTTTAATATCGACATGATAACTAAATTTATATTCAGTATCATTACCAAATAACTAGAATTACCAATAATACATATGGTAATTAATGTATACTAACTTCTGGAGCCTTTACGAATGCCTATCAAAGTTAGACACAACCAATGAAAAAAGTTTAATAATAGACGTAATAACTCTAAGGGAGGCATATAAATCCCTGGAAATCGGTAAGTTCCGGTAATTCAACGGAAAAATAACCCCGCTAACGTTATAACTAAGGTTACACCTAATAGTACCCTGAAGAGGTTTGTAAATAGAAATACGCTAACCATAAGAATCGAGGGCTACGTAAACTGCCTAGCACGTAACATAAAAGGATAGGGTAGCTCTGGAAAACTAAATGACTACCAAGATAGCAATGTTAATGGCAATGGTTGAAATAGCAGCAATTTCATTTATTGGAAAAAAGTATGCAAGGGGTGAAATATGTAATATATACAGGTCTGTGATGAAAAACCTGTGTACGAGAGTTGGGGAAAGGAGGCCTCGAAAGGATAGAACAAAAGGGCTATGAAAAGCCATAATTAATGTTAATATCAATGTAGATTAATTGAAATTAACAGGGGTGTGGCTTGTTGTTGACTTGTGGATCAAGGAGGGATTTTAAAGGTTGCTACCAATTGATAGCAGGCCGCGCTGGCGTATAGGCACAAAACAAAAAGCCGCCAGTGTTGAAATAACGGTTAAATGAAGTAAAGTAAAGTGAACTAAACTGTCAGTTTAGTTGATTATACTAATTGCAAATTGGCTGTAGTTTTAAGGACTGTGTTGAAAGTGTAGTGCAGTAGGTGCCCACTTCAAAATAGGGCTCAGACCAAAGCATTTGGCAATAAAAATTAGCGTGCAAACCGGCTAGCAAGCTGATAAACTTAGAAATTACAACTTACACTTTACAACCAACTTTAATACAGCACCAATTACTTTGACTACAGTGATTCGAATCAACTACGTTGCAACAAAAGGCCTATATCAATAGACAGGCGTATTAATATAAAGCCTATCTATAAGAAAAGTTGTTCCATTTACATAGTTGGTGAAATTGAAAATATAAAACATAACGATTTGTAAATCGAAGATAATTTCCAAAGTTAAGGGTAAAATTACGAATCGGCTATACCAAAAGTTAAAACTAATCGTAGCAAAATAGGGTAATAAAAGTAAAGATTCGATCATCAATTCATCGCCTAAAATCTAAGAAACCATCTAAATTGGCACAATTTTTACTTCTTTCATTGTTGGCGTAAGTGGTAAGTTCCTCCTAAAGAGCTGTAATATCATACAAAACTATAGGAAATTGGCTACAAATTGAATTGAATTATATTGTGAAAATTACGGGCATAATGAAGGGACGAGCTTTCTGCCGAACTGTCATTCAATACGTGAAAGCTGTTTATAAACTTGTCGAAATAAACTTCTTTTGGGTTGTTACATACAAAATAAATTTTAGAAACAAATTGGGTATCCAAACATCGACGTTGAACCTGTATTTGTTGATTGAGTAATTTGATAACTTCAACATATTTCATATACAAACTATTAATACCTTTTTTATTGGTAATATTCAATTTAGAATGGGGAAAAAACTTATCACCGAATAGTTGAGCCGCTAGAAATATAGGCAAATTAAAATATTAGCTGATGGTATAAAACTTAACTTTAACAGATTGTTAACCTATATCTATGGTCTTAATGATACCTTTAGCAAATACCTTAAATTACGTATAGAAAAATCAAACAATAAAGCGAGTGAAAATCAGTAAGACCGACGAGATAAAACTATAACGTTATCTCAAACAAAGAGCTTCAACATCCTATACCGCTATATTATACGAACTGAAAATATTTGACTTCATGTCCAATACAATATAATATGAAGATTCATTACATAAAGATTTTAACAGGTGAAACTAACGTATTTAATCTAAAATAAACAATTCGAACACAGGTATTGATGAGATACCGATAAATTTAACAAAGGCGAAGTAAATGATTTTTATAGACGGCTTTTTCACGAATAATTATAATTGCATAGTATAAATCGGATTTTTCATAATGAATTTTAACAAGAATAGTTTTAATAAGCAATTAACTATTGAAAATAACCGCGTATATTGAATATACATCAAATGTTAACTTATAATACAAAGCGTATTAATATAGAAGTTTTATAACATAAACACTGACTTTAATATTCATATGATGACTAACGGTATGTAAATTATTATTATTCAATAATTGAAATTTTTTTCAATGCTTATAGTCGTATGTATAAGCTTTCAGAACCTGTACGGGTTTTTATTGAAGTTGGGCACGGCTCATAAAAAAAGTTTAATAATAGACGTAATAGCTTTGAAGGAGGTATACGAAGCCCGGCAAATTGATAAGTTGAGGAATAATAACGGTAAAAAAAAACCCCGGCTAATTATATAACTAAAGCCACGTTTAATAACACTGTAGAAAAGTTTATAGAAAGTAATAGGCTGAACTTATGAATAAAAGGCTATATAAACCACCCGATACAGAACGGAAAAAAATAGGGATACACGAGCAAACTAAGTGATTGACAGGGTAGTAGTGGCGGTGATAGTAGCAACGTATAAGAAAAAAATACTCAGATCTACTGGTAAAAGGTATGCGATTGGTAACGTATGTGATGCATGGAAATTTGAGGCGAAAGACTTATATATGGGAGTTGAAAAATTTGAGACTTGGAACTATAGGGTAAAGATCAATAATTAGAGTCAATTTGGGTGCAAAACAAACTGGAATTGACGGGGGTCTAGCGTACGGAGTATTGAAGGATTTCTGGGATTACCACATATAAGTAGTTAGCTATACCAGCCCGCGTAAGCACAAAACACCAAGTCATCAGTGTTAGAAAAGCAGTCAATTGCAGTACAGCTAAGTTAATTATACTAATAATGATTTGATTGTGCTGACTGCAAGTTGACTGTAGGTTGTAAGATGTACTGTATTAGCAGCAAGTAAAGTACAATAGGTGCTTACTTTGGACTAGAGCACAAGCCAAACAACTTGCCATAGAAATTAGTATGCAGACCGGCTAGTAGTCTACCAAACTTCAAAGTAACACATCACCACTTTCAATGCAATACCAGTTACTTCAACCAGAGATTCGAATCCACTATGTTGTAACTATATGGGTTACCCACAAAGAATAAAGATACACGTTTATTATGTTTACTTTTGGTAAAAATAATCCACATAAAAACGGTTTCGTAAATGATTTGAAATTAAGTAAAACCCGTGGTTAGACCGACCGAAAAAGCTAATTTTATCAGGGAGCACAAGTAATTTATCAAAAATATGATCGAGTATTGGCGCCTCATTCGAAATCTAAATTTTGAATCAATTAATGTGAAGAGACGCTTCAATGTATTGAAAATAAAATTTAGCCGCCTAAGAAAATACAGTATATAAATTTTATACATCCAGATAAATTGCCGTATTCATAAGACGATTATTTGTTTTATTAGTAAAAGTAAGGTTACTAGAAATTAGGTACATAGTACGTACAGTAAATTGATACTTGGTAATAACTATAATAGAAAACGAGGAATCTACCAAAGTAGTTTATGGACGTTAACATTCCCAAACGAAACATATCACCTTATTCTTGAATAATTTATAGTTTAATTGTACCTATATCAAATATTCAATAGACATGTAACAGGTTAAATCATAGTAACAAGTATACAAGATGACAAAACGCTGAAACTTTTCTTAAAACTATCATCAACGTGTAAAAATAATGGATGAATAGAGTTAGCATAATAAAAATCTAAATTATTGCATAAGTAATATTGTAACGCAAGAAGTAATTCCTTTTTTCACTTTATGAGAAACAATTTCGTAATTTAAGTATAATGCATTTTTTATCACTATTATTATTTTCTACTCTACCAGCCTACGACCTATGGCTAGCAAATAAGTTTACTATTTTTCTTATGGTTTTTATAATTAGGTGAAATAGGGTATTATAAGGCGTTGCAACCCCTCAGTACCCAAGTAAGTTTCCAAAGTTTTAATGGTTGTAGTATAAAGGATTTACCGAAAGGCTCGAATACTTTTTATAATGGTAGATAAACTTAATTCATCTACGAAAAAACCTAATAATTCCACAAATTAGAATATTAGATAAGATTTATCTGAGGAAAATAAAACTACGATTTTGGTAAGTAAAGTCAAGATTTAGATGAAATGGTTTCGATATTCTTTTGAAGCTTTCAACAGAATGATAATGACATTGATAAATACTCGGCAAAATATTTGGTAAAATTCAAAAATATGATTTATAAATCTGTAAATAAAAATTGATATGTTTTGAAATCCTAAACGGGAATGTTTATAATATTGGAAACCCTTATACCTCACAATGGTAAAACCATCTCCAAATTCTAATTCAACGACGAGTTCAAGGAAAATTAGTAACGTCCACCACAAAAATATATTTGGCGGTTTTATAAAAGTTGACAACGTTTGACTATAAAAGCAAAGAGTAACTATTGGGTATAACATACTTATTAAAAGGTTTATGTTTTATTATAACATGGCTTTTCTCGATACCATGTAATTTCTTCCATACAATGAAACCTTACAGGGAAACTAGAGATACGTCGTTAACATATTTTATACGACTTCAGACGTGTAAACTATCAAACCATTAGTAAAAACATGATTTATCTTAACGTGAAACTGAGTAAAGATAGCGGTTTAATTTCACGTTTTACCAGCCTTCAACCAGAGGTACTTTTATTTTTTTGTTTATTGATAAAATTACTGGTTCCGAATCTTGCAATACATCGGCAATTTTGTTGTATATTTTGACCGATTTATATGTTTGAAGAGTGTTAGTGAAATAGACGTGTACCCTACATTTGGTTTCATGTATTAGGACGTCGTTAAAAATCTTTATAACTAATAAGACCGGGAATTCCTTAAAGCAAAGCTTATCATATTGTTCTGCGAGATTCGAATTTAGCGTGTCCTCAATCAGATGTAAGATTTTATTGAGGAATAAAGTATCTGACCTTCGGTCAACCAATAATTTTAAAAGAAGCGGAGATCGTGTTGGATCTTTCGCTATTTTGGCGGTATAAAAATTCAATCTAAATTCCGATTCCACAAATAACATTTCGGTTATTGATAAACCCAACTTGATAGTTGTAACAAATGCTATATAATATATACCAATTGTCTCGCGAGTTGGCTACGTAACCTTAATAACTATATTTCTCTTTTCATAAACCTATACCAACACTTGGATAACTCCGTTCCAGTTTGCGAAAACACAAATAGTATCCTCACATTCTGTAATAATACCTAGGCGTTTATGTTCAGATACAGAGATTGAGGTAGTTGTAGGATTGTAAACCTAAATGAATTAAAGCGGAGTTAAATTTACAATAGCATTCAATGTAATTGAATATTTGATAGTAAACATAAAGAAAGTTTTTAAAAATACTTAATATACTCTATTGAATCATAGACGGTTTATCATAACAAGATAATGTTTAAGAAAGCTTGGTTAAGTACTTGTCAAATTATGAAATTTGTTCCTCTTTTATAATACTTAAAATATATTTCGGAAAACCTTTTGAAAGGTAACACCAATTTTTAGGTATTAAAATTAAAGCTTTATAGTGCTTTAGCCAAATATTTAAGATAATGCGCCCATGTCAAAATTGTTGATAATCAATACTTTTACAGTCTTTTTAAAAGTTTTAGGGGAAACTAAACGACATTTTTAACGTACTTATAAATATGTTTATCTGTCAACAACTTACCTACAAAATATTAACTAATATCCATGTTAAAACAAAAAATATAGTTTAGGTTGGATGAAGTAGTATAAACGGCCATTTAAAGAAAGTTAAATTCCTTTATAGCGATAAATACTTCTCTGTAAACCGGTTTAACCACGACAATTTCAAAAATTTAAATAAATTTAAAGACTTTTTAAAATTGAAAGTCATTTTCTCTATTTATATCCGTGGTTTTTTCTTTTTATAGCTTGCGAAGATAATATCCTCGTTTTATACCAAATTTTCAAATACTTGAAAGGATTATTGCAATATTCGTATTTTTATTTACCACTTACGTATATTCGACAGCTCGGTAATGTTTTAGTAGCGAGATTTACGGTTTTTTTATAAAGATTACCTTATTCACTTACTTTAAGAAGGAGGACTTGGCGTCTTTTTACTTTAAATAGTTATTTTTAGAGTCAGATCGAATATTATTGACGTATTTACGCCGGCGATTGCGGCGGCGACTATGAATACGCCGATTATTGTTATTGTGACAGCAAACTTTACGGTTACCATGGCGATTATCGTTCCAAAGTTTTTTCCGAGGTTTTTTACGAGCCTCGAGAGGTTTACGCTCGCAGCCGCGAATAAAATAATCGCTTTCGTTAGGTTTCCCCTTTTACCTCCTTTTAGATTTCTATTTCTAATTTGGTCTTTTCTAAAACATACCTAAATTGTACTAGTCTCGTTCGTTTTTTATTATAAACTTATATGAATGGTATCAACGGTACATAACCTTTAATAAAACTGATTTAGATTCTTCGATTTTCTTCATATATTTTAAAAAGTTTTTTTACGCTTATAGATTTATCGATTTTGTTATATAGTTCAGTCCAATGCAGTTTTAATATCGACTATAACTTTACATGAAATTTAGTTGATTTGGTTCAAAATACCTATAACTAGGACGTATTTCCAATTGGTTTAAATATATTTGTATAGATTATACTACACCTTTATAAGATGTTGTAAAGTTAACGTTGATTTTCGGAACTTTTTCGTGACGCGACTTTAGTGTATTTGAAATCGATTGGTAACAGTATTTATAACAGCTTCGAGATCTTAGTCTATAAATCTTATACGTTTCGTGTAAATCAATTCCGTATTTCAACAAAATATTTCTAAGCTTTGTAATATGATTTTGAATAGAGAGATGATATAACCTTTTACGTTTAGATTAATCTTGGTAAAATTTTCGAAAGGAATCCAAAAACTCTAAACCGTTTATAAAAAGAATATTTTTGCCCATATTAACTGTTTTTATATCAAACGAATTAAGATATTGGAAATGGTATACACTTATTTCCTTACGTTTTAGGAGATACGAGCTATTAATGCCCGAGGATTAAGTGGTTAGAGTATTTCGGTTAAGGTTATAATAAAGTCTTCTTTGTCCGCGAGCTGGACGTTTAGAGTTACAAAGACGTTTTTTACTCGAGCGAAAACATTATTTTAGATCCTGAGTAAGGGAGTTAAAACAGTTTGCTATATTTTGTTAAATATTAAAAATTTTCTATTCCAGGCTTCTGTTGAAAACGTTCTTACCTTTGTTAAATTTTGTAATCCTTTTAGCTATAGTAAATATTTTCTTATACGAATTCTGAGTGTAATTGGGTATTATATATATCTTGATTTGTAGCGGGCAAGGTGTTAAGTAACAAAACGTGACCGTTGAAAAATATGCTAATAGCTAGGGTATTTAAAAGGGAGGGATAGGTATAGACGAAAAAAAAGTGGGTAAGATAAAGACGGTAGGATCAGGTACAGGTACTTCCTTTTTAAGGGCTAAAGAGTAATTACTAAGGAAGTAACAGGCTTGTTGAGTTAGCCACGAATATAAAGGGAAGTAACTAGTACTTTCATGTAATCCATGGTTATAATACGTAAATTGCTCTTGTTAATAGGAAATTGGCGGAGAGATGTGAGTAAAGGTAGTTACGGTAGCGTCGAAAGATAACGGCGGCAGTGGTAATAATAACGACAGAAACGGCAAGAACGGCGATAGCAACGGCGAAAATAGCGACGGCGATGGCGGGATGGCAGGATGGCGATGGAAATGAAAAGTGGGGGGAAAGATTAAAAAATCGTAAAGTTAAAGGCCAGAAAAAGAGAAGGGGGCGGGGGGGCAGCGCTTTTTTTTTTACGGGAAAGAAGAACTAGTGACTTTGCTACGTACGTTTTGACTTGTTTAGACTGGTGGAAGGGTAACATCAGGTGCTTTTTAGCTTTTTTGCTTACAGATACTACTTTTTAGTATGTATTCAAAGTGGTACCAAAATATTGAAATAATGTATTATTCTGACGATGGAAGAGGAAGAAACTAGAATTAGAAGCGAAGTTTATTGGAGATGAGTATGTAATAAGATGCAAAGGTACAGGCATATGACTTGATTCCTTTCTATATATTTATCCCCTCATATAAGTGTATAATACGTACATTTACCTTCTTTAGAAATTGAAAAAACTTGGAATACTTTATAAATACCCGACGTCTTTCCAAACGACAGGTTTGTTAATCAGAATTCATTTTCTAATTCCTATTTTAATTGGTTTACAATAAGGAGGCGGACTATATTCGATTGGACGCATTATCATGATTATATCAGAATATTCTTAAAAACTACTCTGACCCCCGCCTTTTTAGTCGGAAATTACGGCTTCTTCGTCACAAATGAATCTTTTTGAATCTTTTTCTAAGCTTATATGTTCTCCGGTTACCGTTATTAACAAGTTTTTTCCGGAAAGTTACAAACTCTTGATCAATGTCGCCTTTTGAAGCCGTTTGGGCGCCGCTATTATCCAAGATATTACTTACCTTCCTTTAATTTTGGTAATATGTATAGGCGATCGTATCTTTCTGGTTAATATTTGTGTTGAAGACGAATAAGTATATAAAATATCTATTTCGAAACATTCCGTAAACGATAATAGAATTTTATGGTTTTTTTAACAGTATTTAGGTTTTCGTTCACAAATCTCTTATTAACTTATTGATTCAAGCAACATACGATTTTCTTCTTACCGATAATCCAGGACATAATACCATTATTATAATTTCATTCAAAACGTATTTTTAAAATGGATTATACTGTGCGGTTCAATGTTTATATTTGAATGGAAATATCTATAGGTGAACAAGTTATTAACAACATCGCTGAAAGGGATTTTTTGAATCTTTACTATTTCAAGAGCTGATTTAAGGTGAATTTGAATCTAATTTATAAAAGCCTTTTGTTTAAGAATGAACTTATAGCTTACAGCATTTTATGATTATTATGGATGACTGGAATAAAGTCATTAAATTGAAAGCAATAGATATTATAGACTTCGAAATTTACGCGAAGCGGTTTTTAGATTGTTGTTAGTGATTTTACCGGTTCACTCACGTTATCATGAACGATTGAGGCTCGAATTGAACAGGTAGGTTGTGGAAATGCTTTTGCGACTAAACGTGGATTGAACGACTCTTAAACATCGTATTACGCCATAAAACAGATAATGTGACCGAATGTACCAATTAAAAGGTTTAAATATATTTTTATTCCTCTGTTATTCACATTCAATCCAACTAATACCGTTTATTTCCCAAATATCAATCGGTATGAAATAATAAAAACAAAATTATAATTAGTATGAACATGTTTTACATGACGTAAAACTACGGCATCGATCATATATAAACTATTTAATGTTTATGTATTGCAGCTATAATTTTATGTAAAAAGGCGCAAGATTTCATTTAATATATTCGTATTGTTACATAATTCTTACCAACTGTAATAATGGTTTGTAATAACGTATAAATGAAGTTTCTATTAAGAAACAATTTTCCCTAGAACGGTTTTGATTTGGAAATAAAGTTGAATTTTTAAAATCATCCCAAATGGAACCAATTTTAAAAATAAATAAATTAACTTTCGAGAATATACCATATTACATGTATTATAAATTCCCATGTCATCGAGCTTGATATCCTCGATAGAAAAAACACCTAATAATGTGTAAATTAACCTATCTGAACTGCTTTCGAACCTTTTCCAAACTAATAGGTTCGTGTGTTGGTAGGTCTTTAGATGTTGCAATGTTGTCGATTCAATTGGTCGAAGTAACAGGAGTATTGCGTGGTCAGATGATGGATGTATTGTTCTAGGTTTGGCAGACCGCTCGCCGGTCTGCACTGTAATTTGTATAGCTAACTGCTTGGCCCGTGCCCTAGAGTGAAGTGTAGCGTACTGTACTCAACTTACACCTAATGCGGTAAGTCACCACAAAGAAATACACTTAACTTGAAGTTCAGTATAGTCAACTTTACTTGTGATTGAAGTTGACCTATTGCACTGCATATAATACTATTTCAACACTGGCGGCTTTTTAGTTTGTACGCGTACGCCAGTATAGTTAACTAATAATTTCCGGTTACCACTAAATTGCATCTTCGCTAACTAGCCAGAACCCTGTCAATTTCAATTGACTTCTATACTAAATTGTACCCAATTACATGCAAATTAACCCCATTTGGCCTCTATTGTTTCACCACTCCGAGGTCCGAGTTTATCAATTCCTACAAAAGGTTTTTCCGCCACAAACCTTTACAAGCCTCCATTTTAACCGTGCCACTTAAATAAATCACCATTATTAATCTCCTGTAGGTTTTTCAGTTTGTTAGAATATCTCTATTCGTCGTTACGTAATTTAGGCTTTCTAAGCGGCCTATTAACATAGCTCTCGATACGTATAATCGGCTTACTATTATTCACAAACCTTTTTAGAGCCTTATATGGTGATACCTTCATTATGGCGTTAGCAGGGTTGTCCTTGTTATCGATCTATTGGAAATCCTTAATCTTCCGCCCTTCGTAGGCTTTATGGAGTACCATTTCGTCGATTATCAGGCATTTTTCGCTGGTGATTCCAAACTTTAAAAGGCAATTAAAAATTATCTTTTAATCTGTATAAATTACAACCGGGATAGGAGGAATTTATAACTACCTGGTAATAATGTTAAGGGTTTCCCATAATAATATGCTTACGTCAAAGCCTGCTATTATGCCGTAAACCTTCGATGCCAATACCTTTTATTTAATTCTTTTATATTTAACGATGGTCTAGTAAATTAGAATACTAATAATACAAAAATGATTTTCTCATCTATTTTCTTTAATAAAGGTTATCAAAAAGCCGATTTTTAAAGACAAATCGGTATTATTTATAAAGGACCCGTCGGTAAAAATTATTAGCTTGTCCTTTAAGAAGATTATTAGGACTATATCAATTTCTCGGTCCAAATTTCGCATTTGTTAATAAAACTATTTATTTAGACGTTTAAAGTCCTTACCAGTTATTTTTAATATTTATATCTCGATGAATAGGTCGTAGAAGACATCTGGTTAATATGAAGTAATAATATAATTACTTCGAATACGCTATTCCAAGTACCGTTAAGCTTTACCCTCATTAGTATTATCAATTATAGTCAAAATAGCATCCTAACTCTTTTAGCGAAAGCTAAAACCGATATTAATATTAAGACTACGGATTAACGATTTATTAAAGTCAAGTTGCCTATTCTCCGTCAACTTCGTTACCGGCTTATAATTTCAAGATTTAAAATATTTAATCGCTTACTATTTTAATACTACAAAGCTACCCGTTTCAACAAAAAGGGTATCGTTAGTTTATATACCTATTACGTTAAAGTTCTTTTTTTACGTTATTATTTTATACGGGTTGTATATTCAAGAGTTTATCGCTAACTATAATCTAAAATGCCATTAATAGGTTAAAAAAATGAAATATTACTTTGACCAATTCGTATAATGAATTAATACAATGTATTACCATGCCTTAAAGATAAATACTACGAAGTTTTTATACCAATTTTAGTAATACGATTGGTTATAAATCCGTTACTAATTACGTATAAGCTTACGTTATATTACGGTTATTCAACGTAAAGTTACCTGTAGTTTGAATTAATAAACATGTTACAGAAGCGATTATTAAACGCTAACTAATTTTTCAAATTGTTAACAACTATATAAACATTAAGCTTTTGCCTTTATTACTATATCTTTAAGCGATTAAACGTGATTTTTTGTACGGCCGTTCCGTAGTTTTATCCTTTATCCCGTGGATAGTACTCGACTTTAAAATCGTAACGTTTAGGTTTTAGAAGTTAAAATCGGTTTTCGACACGGATTTTATAACCCCTTAAGTTAACAAGCTGTTAATTACAACCTTGTCGCTTTTCTTAAAAGTTTTACCGGAGGTTTTAATAATTCCTTATACCCGGAGCTTTAATGCCAAATTTTCGTTATCCTTCTCTTTCTTACTTATTTAAGCAATATTATAAATGCGACCCGGTATATATTCGTTCTCTTTAACTTTCTTTTGATTTAGGGGTTGTCCATGTTGGCGGCGTTTTATCAACTTATTAATAACGGGTAAAAAGGTTCGTATTAACTCGGTGGTTTAACTCAAGGGTATTTATCTTAAGTAACCCTAATATAAAGCTAAACCTAAGAGGTTCAAAAAAAATACAGGACCGTTAGCGATTTTAAAAATTACGTTAGAGTTTGTGATACTTAATATTTTATACGAGTCCTTCTATTTTCCTGGCTCCCGTTATTTAAAGACTTTACTTTATGACGGTAAGTTGAACACGTCGATTAATATAGGGCCTTTTTTGGTATTAAGGGCTTTATTTACCTAGCGGCGTACTGATTCTCTTCTTAACTTCCTTAAAGCTTTGCTATAAGCCAGAGCACTTTTTTTAAGGACTTACCGAAGGCAGGAATTTACTCGTCAAGCCTCAATATATTCCAAAGACAAATAAAGTTGGTACCAAGCCTTCGGGGCCCACAGTATCGTTTAAACCTTTTACTACCATTTATAGGCGTAACTCTGGATCTGTAAAGCTTTTAATCTCCAACATAAGAATATTATACGTTCGGCGAAGTAAAACGTATGCCTTTTCAATCTTTTCAATACTTTAGTAGGATTTTACAGGTAAGTGTTTGTATTAGATACCTATTATTTAATATCTTCCTTAATCTCCGCCGCCGTAAAGTCAATATCGGTATCGTAAACGATGACGTTAAGTAAACCTAGGTACGTGTTAATTTATAATATTTTTGTCGTTTTCCACATATCTCTCACCGAAACAAACTTTAAAACTTAGCCTCATGAAAAAAGGTTGCGAAGTTAATGATATAAAAAATAGGCTTATTATTCAAAAAAAACTACATCAATAAAAATCTCGTAGTTGAAATCCTCATAAAATTTTAATATAAAATTGAATTTTCGGAAGCCTTAAGTATATTTTTGGAAATAGTAACAAAATATTTTAATATATTTTAAGGTGAAGTATTCCATATCTTTATACCCTACTGACTTTAAGACTTAATATAGCCTATTAATAGCTAGGTAATTGAAACGCCAGTATATTGACCGTATTTCCAGCTCCGTTAAGTTCAACAGTACCATTTTTGGGTTTTAAATATAAAACTATAGGTACCCCTACTAAAGGGCAAGTAAAAATCTCTAGCCGTTTTCAAATAGTTCGTTTACATTAAAGTCGATATTAACCTCGAGGGTCTTTATATCCTCCAAATAAAGTAAAAGAAGGGTAAGGAACTTAAAAATTTAAACCGTAATCGCTTTTGTAACAAGTTTAAATTACCGTTATCCCTAGTAACAATATTTATTCGCCTAGTCTAAAGCTTACTTTAACCTTGCTAACATCTTAATAATCAATCTGCATAGGTATAGTACTTTCCCTTCGCAACACCATATACTGCGAATAGCCTCCTATTAAATACCTTGTTACCTTTATATTTGGCATAATACCTTAAAACGTGTGATTCGCGTTATGGTTACGAAGGATAAAGGTATATAAGGGGTTAAAGGCTTGGTTAAGGTCAAGGTAAGAGTCATTACCACCTAAAAAATATAGAAAGGCATGGTCGGTTAATTACTAGGTCGTATTAAAATCAGTATCTTCGTTCCACTTAATCTACTTAAGGGAGTTACCGGTGTGAATGAGCTCGTTTCCTGTAAAGTTTACGATTTGATCTAGGTAATCTTATTTAAAGGTAGTAGAGTACAAGGCGTAATATATTGCTTTTTTGTTATTACGTTCGGAAAATAGGTATTAAGTTAAGTAACAGCTAGACTCACCACCAATCAAACATTTCTTATCACTATTACGATGATAGTATTGATAGTAAACAAGTCCGCATAAAGCTTAGCCTTATTAGCACTAACGTAATTGCTTCCTCGAATTTAAAACCGGTGGGCCAAACCTTAGGCGTTGTGGGCGCCCATATTTACGGTCGATGTAATCAACTACCATAAAATCTTCCTTATTCACGTTAAGGAAGTTGTCTACTTAAAATGTAATGATTACACTAAATACCCGTGAGTATATTAAAGGTGTCAGAGGGTTTATGTTAGCAGTAAGGTAGCAGAGGTAACAAAAGGTGCAATATTAAGACTGTGTTCGTGCGAGTGATGATCAGAAGCTGTGAGGCTATTCAGGGTAGACTGAATACTTAGATTGACAACTGAAGAGCTATTAAGGAAATACTATCTATGTGGTGCTGACCGTGTTCTTATATCCTTAATTCTTCATACGCCTTCAGTACTGGATCATATTGGATCGAAACATGATCTCAATGATCCTTAGTGCGTAACCCTAACCCTAAGGTTGCTGACATAAGAGATATCCCCACCTGATGTGTTAGACATCAGGTTCTTAGTGGCTTAGCCCCATACTGGCCTGTTTTCTGACCCTCCGATGTTCTTGAGTCATAACATAAAAGTACATACCAAGCGAGTTTGGTATACATGCTATTACGGTAACAAGCGAAGAACGCAACTGGTTAAAAAAGACTTTATAAGTGGCATCTGGGCTTTGTAAGACGTATTTAAACTCGCTAGCTCCTGTAACTATTGCCCATACCAATTTACGAAATATGGCTTCGCTAACGTAGGCTTTCCCTATTACTTTTTAATATAACATCAACTTGTTAATCATCTGGTTAAGCACATTTATCGGTATTTCCTCCTCTTTTTCTTAGCCATCATTATTATACACCTCATAATAGCCCAATCTGTATAATATTACATAAGGTGGACGTCGTATTCGAAGTGACCCTTTATGCCATCGTAAATTTCGCGAAACGTAGTTGCTTAAGTTAAGAAGGTTAGGTAATAGTCCATAATGTACCCTATGAGGATTTCGGAAAACAGTAAGTAAAAACCAAAAGGTAAAACCTCCATCCACTTGTAAATGGTTAGAAAAAGAATTATCTTGGTATCGAACAGGTCATAAAGCTTTCCATCATACTTTTTTATGTCGTTTTGAATCTTGGCGAAATCCATAAAAAGTTTATAATTAATATTAACCATCTGGATAGGTTTTGAAAAAAAAGTCGCGATAATTATCTTAGTCTTAAATAGTGTTTCCCAGCAGTTGAGTCTTTAAGGCTTTCGAAACACAGTGCTAAGGGTAATTGCTAGTTGCCTGGTTCGAGTGATAAAGTCCTATGGTAGAATCTATAGTAGGCTCTCCTATATAGGTAAATCTAAATAGAAAAAGGTTTTAAGGAGCTTAACGATTAAATGACTAAGAATCAATAAGTACTTAAAGGTTTTAAAAGGCTTGACGATCTTACTTAATTAAGTATTATAAAACGCCAAAGTTAATACCTCTAACCGCGTTGGCAGCCGTTGCTTTACGTGCCCTACCGCCGCGAAGGGCGTACTCCACGTTATCACCTGGAGGTACTGGGTTGCCGAACATGATAACATAATTATCATCTACGCGTAAAAAGGCATAACTTAGTTAAAGGTAAAGGAAAGGTTCCCTAGATCGTGTATAAGGGTGGTAAAGTTCTTTCATCTACTTTTCCTTTTAATATGGGTCTTAAGGGTGTTTTTAAAGCTGGGGTAGGTCGATCAGTTTTTGTGACAGCCTTATATTACCCTATACTAGCATATAAATTCCTTACCTTTTAAGCTTTTACATAATCCTTATTTTAGTTCATTTATGGAGTAAAGTTTACATAGTAATGGTCCTGTCGTTAAGAGAATTACGAAAGTTGTTAAAGACATGGTCAGTATTATTAGTATTACATTTCTTAATAATTTAGTAGCCGACGAAGTTCGTTAGATATTTTTTAATTAATTTCTTATCAAAGTCCTCTCTTTAATGGTTATAGTTATAGTACTTGGCTAAAATTGATCCGAGGGCTTTAACTTTCTCCATATATTCCTAACTTAATTCTATTTTAATTGTTTGCCTTTCAAAGGACGTATACGACGCGTAGGGAAAGGTAATTGATAATATTTGGCGTAGTAACTTAGTGTTTTAACGTAAAGTTGCGTGTAAACTCAACGACTTGGAGTAGAGTCGCGTAACGTAGCTTTTTTGGCGTAACTTAGTGTTTTCGCTCAAAGCAGCGAACTTAACGATTAAAGTGGCTAAGGGAGTGAAAAGAGTGAAGTAGGAAAAAGTTTTGGTGTGAAGGGTAAGGTCGAAGGTCGTTATTGGTAGTAGAAGGCGAAGGTTAAAAGTTATTTGGCGTAAGGACTTAGTCGTTTTTCTACAGTAGTAACACCCGCAGTAGTACTTACTTGGCTGTTTGCTAACTTGCCAAACTTTAAAACTTTAACAGTTAATTTCAAAGTCTTTGAAAAAGGTCAATAAAGATTTCTTAGTGTTTTTAGTAACGATACCTTCGCTACCTCTAAGCTACCGTAAAAACATACACAGCAGTAAAGTCTCTACGCCAGAATCTTTCCTCTACCCTAACGTTAACATAAAACGTAATAACTGGAAAGTAACTTCTTCTTTTATTTAGATAATCTGTGCTCAACCCAATAAACACTAATTAGTATTGGTAGGTCTTTAGATGTTGCAAAGTTATCGATTCGATGATTCGAAGTAACAGTAGTATTGTATGGTCAAATAGTGGATGCATTATTCTAGGTTTGGCAGACCGCTAGCTGGTCTGCACTGTAATCTGTATGGTCAAATGCTTGGCTCGTACCCTAAAGTAAAGTGCAGCGTACTGCACTCGACTTACACCTAATGCGGTAAGTCACCACAAAGCAATAAAATAAATTTGCAGTTTAGTATAGTCAACTTTAATTGCAGGTAAAGTTGACCTACTGCACTAGATGTAATACTATTCCAACATCACGATTATTAGCTACCTACCGTTAACTTTATTAGTATCAATAAAAGTACTGATCCTAAATACCACGTTGAAAGTATTTTGAAATTCCGAAATATGCCTTGATCAAACTATCTCCGAATAAAAAACTCTTCAAAACGATAATTCTTAATTAAATAAATGTGTTATATACACTCGATTTAAAAGTCGTTTTCCAGCTTTTCGAATACCGTGGTCTTCAACTTTTTTCAACCTGCTTTACAACTCAACTATAAATAATAACAGATCTTTTCGCTCAGTATGTAGGCGGGTTCAATTAGTTTTTCACTAATTAAAAAACCGTGAAAAATAATTACTTTTGGTATTAAGTACAGTATAAAAACTTATATTATTATTGTAATTATAACGATTAAATTATATCCTTATAAACTCCATTAAAATTATCCAAATCCACATTAGAGCCTTTCTCGACAAGTAACTTCTCGCTTATCTTCACTAATTTGCCCTACTTGTCATTAATTTTTTTTTAACCTTATACAACTCCTTTATCATATTTGACTAAGCGTCCTACCCGGTCGTTGACCGCGATATCTACGCTTATTATTAAAATAAACCTTTTCGTTCAGTTACTACGCTTTTGAATAAAACGTTATAAGGCGCGAAAACCACCTCAATGTTAGTATGCCTTTATTGTTGTTACGTATTCGATTCTAATTACTGTGTTCAAAGTAACTGGTACTGATTTGAAAATGGTTGAAATAAGTTGTAAGTTCTAAGTTCGGCAGACCGCTAGCCAGTCTACACGCTAACTTGTATGGCGAAATGTTTTGGTTTATGCCTCATTTTGAATTTTGCATCTACTGCACTGCCCTTACAGTTAATCCTATAAACTGTAGTCAATTTGTAGTAAATACAATAAGTATAGTTGAATTGAATGTCTTGTATTTGATTGCTATTTTAGCACTGACGGCTTTTTGTTTTATGATGCACACTAATGTAGCTGGCTACCAATTAGTAGTAACCCTTAGAATCTCTCCTTAATCTACAAGTAAAACCATTATCAATTTCAGGTAATGTGCAATGAATGTGATATTAATTACAGCCTTTTGTTTCGAATTTTGAAGTCCTTCTTTCTTTAATTCCCGTATATAGGTTTTTCGCTACAGACCTATACGTATTATTCATTCCACTATTTGCGTACCTTTTGCCAGTAATTCCACCTATTGCTACCATTACTATTGTTATTGCAACCATTGCTATCTTCACTATTAACTTAGTACTTTTTAAGTTTGCTAGGATATTCCTGTTCCTCCACGTCACGTTCCGAGCGGTTCATATAGCCCTCGATTCATACGGTCGGTATATTGCTATTTACAAACCATTCCATAGCGTTATTGGGTGTGGCTTTGGTTATAACAATAGCGGGGTTATTTTTTACCGTTGATTCACTGGAATCCATCGATTCTCCGAACTTCGTATTCCTCTTTTAAGGCTATTTCGTTTATTATTAAACGTTTTTCATTGGTTGTTACAAGCTTTAAAAGGTACTTTTAGAGGCTTTCAGGAGTTTGTATACATTATTACAATTATCGGAGGCAGTTCTAGCTATTTGATGATAGTCTTCAACGTATCGTCAGTTATTATGCCAATGTTGAATCCTATTATTATGCCGTACACTTTCGATGCCAATATGTTTCGTGTTATATGTTTGTATTTAACGGATGTTTAGTGTACAAGGTTGCCGGTGATTATAAATTTCTTATCGGATATTTCCTTGTTTAAGATTATTATTAAGACCTCAATTTGTGATGTAAGGTTACTATTGTTATCAAAGAAGCTGTTCGTAAATATTATTAACTTAGCCATCGTTAAGTTTATTGAAACCATGTTAATACCCTTTTTAAAATGTATATTTGCCAGTGAATCCTGTTTTTTGCCTGGAAAATTCTTTTTTTCATTAATCCTGTACCTGTGCCGCGACGAATAGGTTGTACGATGCCTCCGGTTAGTACAATGCGGAAATATAGGCGGTACGGGCCTTTTATTCCGAATATTGCTGTGATCTTTCTTCGTCGGCCTTGTCGATAGTCGTCGATCTTGTGAATTTCCCCTTTTAGCGTAGGTTAATATACGTGCCGCTGGTATTTTTTACCTTGGCAGTATGAATACGGATTCACTATTTATTAAAGTTAAGTTATATGCCTTTAGCTAACGTTTCGATCGGTTTACAATTTTAAAGGCTTAAACTTTCAATATAACGGTATTTCGCCACCATAAACATAGTGTTTCTGATGAAAGGGGTTTCGTTTATTTGTATACCTATTATTTCGATGTTTTTTCCCTACATAATTAATAAATACGGGTTGAACGATAAAGTATTTATGTTTTACTTATTTTTGAAGTGAATTTAATGGGTTGAACACTCATAGACGCCTATATGGACAAATGAGTATAGGGATTTGATATAACGTATTACCGTACCAGACGGAAATTTATCCCTTAGTTTTTTCGGTAGTTTCAATCGTATAATTCGCTAAAGATTCGTGGCAGATTGCTTGTACGTTTACGTTATGTTACGGCTATTAAATTTGAATTTTCCCTTTATGCTAGTAGTCAAATTAGTAATAACTACAGAAATTAAACGTTGGTTTTTTTTTTTTTTATAAGCGATTAATTAAGGATTGAGTTTTTACGTTTATTAACGTATCTTTAAGCGATTATCTGTACCCTTTTATATAGCCGGTTCGTGGTTTTGTTTTTAATTTTATAAATTATCCTCGACTTAAAGTTTAAAACGTTTTAGCATTTAAATTTCGTTAACAGTATAAGTTGAATAACTCTTCATCTAAAAACGACGTTAATCTCTACCCGATAGATTTCTTTAAAAGACTTACCCGGTATATTAACAATTCTTTCAATATGTAAATTAAGGGTAATTTTCCCGTTAGACTTCTTCATTCAATATATCTAAGCCGTTATATATGCTTTTCTGTGATTATAGTTCAAGTCACCGTCCTCTTTTTTGGTATATATTCTTTTTTGAATGGTTTTCCACGCCTTCGACATTATTTTAGCTTATTAACAATTGATTGAAGAGGGTTATTTAAGCTAATCCACTTGACTCGAGGCTATTCAACGTAGGAATCGTGATCAAATTTGAAGGTTTTTTTATACGGATTAATATATGTGGTTTGTAAAGTAACAGGGTAGTTAGCGGTTTCAATTACTATGTTTATGTTAAAGATACCTAATATCTTTTAAGGTATATTCCATTTATTTAGCTTCCGCCACGTAATGATTCTACTTTAAAAAGGCATAAGAAATAAATTCGTTGTCGGTGGCTCGTTTCTAGTGTTAAGGGTTTCGTTTATCTGGTAGCGTATCGATTTCTTCCTTAGTTCTTTTAAGACTTTACTATGTACTATAGCACGTTTTGGGGTGTTCAACAATAGTAGAGATTTAGTCGTTATACGTAGGTAGGCCTCAAATATCAATAGAGTTGCTCTAAGACCGTTAGGGCTAACAGTATCATTAAGGTATTTTACCGTTATTCAAAGCCGTATTTTAAATTTGTAAATCTTTTAATTCCTAGTGTCAATATATTGTAATCTTTTTATTCAACAAGCGCAAAGCCTCTAAACTTTACTAGTAACTTAATAATCCTTAACAAGAACCTGTTTATATTGAATCCTTATCGATTTAACATTAGTTTGGAATTATATGGTAATGAAATTAGCATCGAGATTATGAATTGGTATGTCTGGTAGCCTCAAGTACGTATGAATTTCTTCAACACGTCATGCCTTTTATATGTTTTGTGCTGTAATGGTCTTAAGGAACTTGGCGCCGTAAAACTCTGTGATGGATTTAGTAATGTAAATTAATAGTTTATTGTCTAGGTAAAACACGTGAACGAAAACCTTAAAGTGTTAAGTTTTCTTCAATGTAAATTCAAAGGTTCAAGGGGTTTGGAAATAAGTTTAGAACACCACAATTATTCAATAGCCTTTAGCGGTAGTAAATATATATTTGGTAATCAACCGCCTTCAAAATTGCATAAAACTTATTCGTTACTAGTTAATGAATACCGCGATGTAATTAACAAAGTTCCAACTCCATAAAATCTAATATCATTACCTTTATCCTTTGGAAGTAAAATCAGAAGTATCCTTATTTAATGCTAAATAGAAACCTTTTTAAGTCTGCGACCTTAATAAATTCATTAGATTAAACGTCAACGTTAATATTGTGACTTTCCATGTCTTTAAAACAAAGGGGGAAAAGGGTAGGAGATTTTAAGATGTAGAAAATAATAGGATCAACGACGGTAATAACGGTCTTCAATCCTAGCCAAAAGGTTTTTTAAGGTTAAATTTAACTTTAGCCCTAATGTACCTATGTAGTTCAGTTTTGTAATAGTATTATTATTCTTTATTGATACAACATATTGTGAATATCCTCCTGTCAAATACTATATTGCTCCAGTATCTGGTATAATACCTTAAAAGACCTGTATTGAATAACGGTCGCAAATAGTAAATATGTGCGTAGAGTAAAATTTTTCGTGGTAAAGAAAGCGAAAAGAGTCTATATTTATTAAACGGTACAAAAATATATAGTCGGCGAGTTATTACGTTGCTTTTAAACTGGTGCCAATATTTTTATAACAACTAATAGCCTTAGACTTACTTTCTTTATTAGTAATCTCTTTACCTTAAAATTTTTCGATGCGTAAAACGTAGTGCCAATCAAAGGTAAAGGAGAATTTAACATGTTATATCACTTGCTTTGATTTACATTTGGCAATAGTGTGGAGTATTAACTGACAGTTTTTCTCTTCGAAAATACCACATTTTTTTACTTTTAAAATAAAATTTTATAATTAATTTAAAGACTTTAAACAATAGAAATACTCTCCTTCTTACGTGGCCTATTTATGTCTTTAGGTCCAGACCTTTTCTTAACTATATTAACTTGGCCTTCCATACTTGTGGTCGATGAAATACACGTGGGAGGGGTTTTATTTGACTTCGCTAAACTCTGGAGCTGAAGGGTATAAATCAGTCGAGTTTGAGACTCGAGCTGTTACAGTCGCTAGCAAGAAACGTAACTAGTTAGAACAATTCTTTAAAAATGGTGTCAAAGAATTGTATGACGTGTTCGAACTGTTTGTAACCAGTAACAACTTACCGAACCTGCTAGCATAATGTACATTCGCTAGATCCCACATTCCCTATTGCTTATTAGCAAATCATCAGCCTATTAAGTATCCTATTAACAAAGTTTATTTTGCTTTTAGAATTTTTGTTATAAACCAACATGCAAGATCTTTTAATAATGTTTTAGTCTATGTAGTATTTGGAGAAATTTATATCGTATTTAAAGAAACCTTTGAAACCGTCGTAGATTTATCCAAAAGAGGATTAATTCATCAAATGCCGAAGATAGTAGTTTTTGAATTAGCCGGTGGGGATACTGGGAAACAGCAAGTAAAATCCTGGCAGTTCAACCATGATTTAGCTGAAGATGTTAAAGAACGAGTGTAACTTGACGTCGGGGAAATTGTACTGCTTACCTTTAGACTTCTCCTTTTCTCCACAAATCTTTACAAACGTAATAATAGCTGTGTAATCCGAATTTACTATAAAAAAGTATCGAGGGAAAATAATAATGTATTAGTTATACAGACCTTTAGTATTCTTTGAATGGTACTAGGGAAGGTATGATTATTAGTGGAAGGGGTAGTTACCTTAAACTAAGTTGAAAGGGAAAACGCTAGTAGTCGTACTTATAGTACGCTCGCGCATAAAACCGTATTTTTCTTGGTTTGGCTACTAAAATTAAATATGTTAATGGGTTTGAGGGAAGGTAATTTAAGGGTTTTCGCGAAAAACTTGGTGATAATCCTGTTTATATTAAGGGGATCAATAAGGTTTTTGTTTAATTGACTGATGGATTTGAAATATTATAGCGCGTAAGTTAATGAAACCTTCACAGCTAGTGATACTGGAAATTTGAAAACCTTGCGTAAAAGGGTCTGGAGAACTTATTTAGGCTTGGGTAAGGCTTTGCGAATGTGTATAAGGGCGTTGAGAAACGTTATTACTAGCGATATCTTCGTTTTTGGCTTTAATCCAGTGAGGCTTTTTATCGGTTGCGTATTCATAGAGTATGTTTGCCAGACTGTTTTACTTTAATTCTTTTTGCGGGAAGCTTAAAGTTTCGATTATAAAGCTTTGTTTTCGTCCTTATCTTAATCTGGTTATCTGCCTTTTTCTACATATGCAAATTCCACCACTAAATAATTCCTAAAAGTTATTCAATACTCGAGATTCTAAAATAGTTCTAGTAGGGTTTAATTCAATGATAAAACGTCATATTACGTTTTTAAAGTACTCGGGGGTTAAGTCTTCGTCAGCTTCCGTGTATTAAAGGTTTTCATTATAGTGTTTTTCGAAAAATCTTCTAAAGGCCTCAATTACTTCCTTTCTGATAGGATTAGTAATGATAACAATTCCAGTACATTTTAAACCTATAGTGGCGAAGATTATAAGGAATAGGAAAAAAAAAGTAATGTAAAGGAGGGTTTCGTAGGTTTGCCTTCAGATTTGGTGTTTTTTAAAGGTTCTGGAACTTATTCGTTTTTAAGATTTGAAATATACAGTAGTAGTACCTGTAATCATGGTAGCCGTAATAGTATTGACTTAGTCGCTTGCAAACTTAACAACTGAGCGAATTTTGAGACTTTTAGGCGTTTAATATTAACGATTTTAAGACTAATGAAATAAAGATTTCTTGGTGGTTTTAATGGAGATACCGGTATTTTCTCCTAAAATACCGTGAAAACGAAACAGTACTATAGGGGCGATTCGCAAAAACCTTTCCTCTACCTCACCTAAACAAGAGGAATAACTAGAAAGTAGCTTATTATTTTACTTAGCTTATCTATGCGTAATCTAATAAGCATTAATCAGTATTGGTAGGACTTTATCGATGTAACGTAGTCAATTCGAATCACCATGGTTGAAGTAACTGATGCTGCTATAAAATTGGTTGAGATGAGTTCTAAATTCTAAGTTCGGCAGACTACTAGTCGGTCTGCACGCTAATTTGTATAACCAAATACTTTGGTTTATGCCATACTTTAAAGTGGACACCTATTGTACTACACTTGCAGTCAATCCCACAAATAGCAGTCAATTTGCAGTAAGTACAATCAACTATCTGTATGTATTGTCGACTTGACAGTACTGCATTTGACTGCTATTCCAACACTAAACGAATAAACATGGATAATACGAAACCAATACCGCACCGTATATCTACTTTGTGTTAAATAACGCGAGGAATTTTCATAGCCTTTTTGGTGGAAACTACATGAAGCTGTACATTATTTAGCCGCTTATTAATAAAAATAAAACAGTTCAACAACCGGGCCACTTATTTCGATCTTAAGTGTTGAAGGCGACGCAAATTTTCGAAAGACCCTTAATTGTTATATTTATATCAAATTTAAAGTCAAAATGTATTTATTGAACTTAACTTCAGTTCGTAACGCTTATAATGTATAACCTACATTTAATGCCAATATATGATTACTCGTTAACAGGTTTCAACCAATTACTATTATTTACGTTAACTCCGAATTTCCTTATCAAATTTACGCGAATAATATACTATACGGTAAACGTACTGAAAATAAGTTTATTCGAAGATATTTTTAAGGTACATATTGATAAGATAGATGTGTCAAAGCCATTGAACAGTTAGCAGGGGATAACCAGTTTTGTGGCAATAAAACTCACGTCTAGAATAGCCTTATCGACCTCGGAAATCATACTGGCGTTTATATTGAAAGTGGGAAACGAGAATAACACCAGAAAGAAAGAATACGAAGAGGTTCGGACTGATCAACGGCTTACCATGTAAGGTCAGGAGGTATGATATTGTATTAGTAAGAAACGAAGTTGTTAATGGAGGAGGGAAAAAATCAGTATTTCAATGACCTACGGGGACTATTTATGGGAAGGATGCTAAGGAATTACATCCAACACCTTTTACAATGTGCTTAAACGATCTATGATAGAAACCTTCCATATGTTATTATAACGTTTTGCGCCGCTCGTAAATAGGTATCACATACCTTTTTAAACGGTTTACGGTAGAAATATATCTTTTATACATCGCCGGCGCCTTGTATCTCCTTTCATCAAGTGTCGGAACGCTTTTTATAATAGGTTGGAGGTAATATTATAGGTTAATTCCTGGGCTAGTAATCGATAGAGATTTAGCTATAGTGGTTTCCATATTCCTACGAGGCTCCAAAACCGTTCCCAAACATGCCGTTTTACCATTTATGTGATAGGATCACCCATTTTAACTAGCTTTATAACAGCTCCTTAGCAGAGGTTTATCCCTCTTTCTTTCATAGAAGATTATAGATAGTATCCGACCACCTTAAGTGACAGATCTGGGCTAGTCCTTCCATACCATACACTTATTTATTATCCTCGATCGTTGTAAAGAGCAAGTATTTTAAGGTATTATACTAAATACTAGGGCAGCACGGTACTTGGAAAAAGTTTTTGAGTACTACTTCAAATTTTGAAAGGATACTAATATTGCTACAAAACTTAACCATACGAATTGTTATAGACTTAGGCTATGAGCTGTTAGTCAGTGTTATGAGACATGTGCATGTTGAGGTGCATGATGTTGCAACGAGTCATATTCCGCCCTTATAGTGCGGTTAGCGTAATCCAGGACGTCTGGATTATTAGTACTTTTGACATGATGCAACAGTCAAGAGGGTTAACTCACGTCAGTTGATGGAAGCCACACTAACTGGCTTGAGCTTACTTAGTAAGACTATCACACGAATGCCAGTAAGATAAGAGTTAGTTTGAAACTTGAAGAAGATTTTTTTTACTAGGATGGACGAATATAATAATAGTCGTTAGGCTTATTATCTTTTATATCATGGAAGAACCTAACCTTTTACTTTTTTTTCTTCAACACATAAAAAGCCTTGGCATTTACTCCAATATTTAAATTAATGAACTGGGTGAAAATGATAGCCAATAGTTTCAATTTAAATACAATGAAGATGAATATCATTGAAATTTTGAAGGCCAAAGGCAGTAGTATTCAATTTAATGAAATTTAAGATTGATTAATTATATTGAAGGTTTAATGTCTGAAAACTAACAAGTAATATAAAGTTCTTCAGATAACGAACTATGAAAATATAGACTTGCCAACGCTTAAGGTAATTCAACGGCTTTGATATTATTTCTAAATACATTCATAAACCCCCTTAAGATTTAGGTTTACGTTAAAATAAACACCAGAATTCAATTGAAAGTTTTCGTCAACATGTTTTGTTTGAATTGAAAGTTAGTATTTCATGGTTTTAACTTTGTTACATCGTTAAACACCGTTAGATACCTTAAAAATATTTTGACGAAGAAAATATGGACAATATTACGTATTTTGCGGATCAACACGTAGCTAGAACCCCCAGATATACTAATCCACTATTTTAATACTTGTTTTATTACGACATAATTTGAAATTAATATTAAATTGATAGGGATTAGATGTCAATAAATTTCCGTTAAGGTCTAATAAGGTATTATAGAGGTTAAAAGGGCTTATATTTTTTACGACAGGCGTATAATATATTTATCTTCAAAATTATGAGTTGTATAAGCAAAAAAAAAAAAAAACGTTTACAAAAAAAAGTGAAAGGATACAATGATACTAATAACCCCAACGGTTTTATACCAACTGTATTGGTATTTAAGGAGTATTCATGTACAAAACCTAAATATCCACTATTGTCAAACACAAAAAAGCGAGTTACTGTGTACAATAAAAACTTAAAAGAAGTGAGGAAGAAATCGGCACTCCACCAAATGAACGATACCCTCAATACTAGGAACAAACCATCAAAAACAAACGTACTATATTTTCTTTTTTATAGTAAAATCCTCAAGTGGAAAAAATTGGGAAAATGGGATAAACCTTATGAAATACTAAATATTGCGCACATAAACGTAATAATTATAACCATTACTTATCCCATTACATTTTGTATCATGCAGTTTAAACCGTAAAACAAACCTGGAAATCCGAATAAAATCCTCAAAACAAAAACCCTTGATTAGAGAAAATCGGTCAACATAATAGTCTTAAGCCGATTATAAGCAAGCTGAATGAACGTCGACGTTATATAAAACTACCCAAAAGAATAATATATAATAAAAATGGAACAGAGATAAGGATTATAATCCTAGGAAGGTATATACAACAGCATAGGTATCTTAAAAGAACAAGTTTGACAGAGACCTCACCCTCAAGCCGAAATCTAAAAACATTATCAACATACCATGCAAGATATTTAAAAAGGCGGAATGATTAATATCGAAGGCTTCCTCATAAGAAAATTTGTTTCACTTATATTTTTAATGAAATTTGGGGAACAAAAGGGTACGATTTTCAAGTCCAAAATAATTCACGAAATCAAGGATAATATTACGAAAAGACTGTACAAAAAGTGAAAACTAATTGATTATGGATACGGTAATACAGGAAAAACCTAAATCCTTATTTATTCGCTGACATTCTAGAAGATAAAACAACGTTCAATTGTTGTAATTACTACCAGTTTTTCTATCGGCTGAAGCGGTGAAATTACTATTAATGGCCTTAATATTACACAGATGTATACGTAATTCATTATGAATTTTCAACCGATTGTAAAGTTTAAATTGCCAAAGAATACAAAGGATAAGTTTCCTATCGAAACGGTAATTCGATTGGTTAAATCTTTATACGAATTAAACCAAATAGGTTTTTATGAGTTTTTAACATACCAAACGCACGTTAGGAACTGTTTAGGCATAAAAACGTCGACTTTCAACCCGGTATTTTTAATTAAATAATGTGGAAACTGCGGTATCGTTGGTATACCAACTAACGATATAATCTTTCTTCGAAACGCTAGGTTTATAATGGCGAAATAACGTGCTATCGAAGAATTAAACCTTTCAAAATGTAAGCCGATTAAAAGATGTACCAAAGTCATACAATTTAACTTTAACATATTGTTAATACAAATCTATGATATTGATAAAATCCGTAACATATACTTAAACTTACGTCAAAAAGTTAAAATTACGAAATTGAAGAACATTGATAAAAACGAAGAGGCAAAATTATAGCGATACCTAGAACAAAGGGTTCGCACAGCCTATATAGCCACGTTATGCTGACCGAAATCATCTTACAATCTATCCATTACGGCACAAGTTCAGGATCTATAAGATAGATACTTTGATAGATTGAATGAACATATTGAGTGGAAAATATACAATTCAGAAAGAGGTACTAATATGATACTGGTAAACTTAACGACGAGGAAGTTGATTATTTTCAAGGATGGCATTTTTATCAATAATATTAACATTTTATTATAAATTGGAAATTTTAATACTTATCGCCCACTCAATAAGTATATGGGCAATTTACGATTACTAGTAACCTTGTACACTGGATATCCGTGAATTGTAAGAGGGTAATACGAATCATTTTGTTATTAGAGGTTGACGTTATCATGAAAAGCTTTAACATCCGTAAAATGACTTACAGCACGATAATAATTACCATTAAACAGTTACGATTACCTCCGATACCTGTGATAATATATATAGACTCCTAGAGCTTTTACAAAAGCCTGTTGAAATTGTACGCAATTAATAAAAAGCGTTTGATAATAAATGTAATATATTTAAGTGAAGTATGTAAAGCCCAGATAATCAATAGGTTCAGGTGAATTAGTAGGAAATATAACACCGCTGACGCTATAATTGTGGCTACGCCTAACGGCGCCCTAAATAGTATTATATATAGTAATAGACTAACCGTATGGATTGAGGGATAGGTAAATTACTTGATATATGACGTGGAGAAATAGGGATACCCTAGAAAACTAGAAAACTACAAGAGTAACAATAACAATAACATAAAACAAAGCATACTCGGATTTACTAGAAAATGATATGAAATTTGTAGTGTACGTGATACACCTATTTCGGTATTGAAAAACTTGTGTACGGGAGTAAAAGAAGTTGGGACTCAGGAATATAGGGAAAATGGCTGTAATTAGAATCAATCTAGGTGTAAATTAATGTAAATTTTGAAAGAAATGAGTCGAAGCTGTTGCTCAAAGTGGTTGGATACTATCTATAATCTTCGATGAAGAAGACAGGAGAAACTCCTGTTAAGAAGCTACTACAGTTCTGTGGAAAAGAGTAATCCGGTCATGTGACAGATGATGGCATGCTTCCGTGCGACTTACAGACGGCTTTAGAGCACCGTAAAATCATGGATAGCAACCATCAGGGCCAGATCCCTAGTAACCATTAGTCCAGACACCAGCCGACAATATTACATCTTAGCTTCCCCCCTCACCCAACCTCACTTAACAGTATAGTATGAAAGGTAGTAAAAAAATGTTGGCGAACTAAATGGAATGAAAGGTACGAAATAATCGTTTCGGAGCGGTTTAAAACACCGTAATATTATATAAAAAGTTTCATTAATCGAACGGAAAGGTACCATCTAGAAGGTAACGGCACGATTCTCTCCTTTGCCTTCCTCCCTATAAAAAGTTCTATAGGTCCACCTCTTAAAAATATTAAACTTCTCTTTTACAACCATCGATCCACACGACTAGTGTCGTTACCATTCAAATTAGCACTGCATTGACACCTTACTGTTCGTTATAAAAAATTATATTATTGTCGTTTATTATTATCTTGTTGGTAGGGCTTAGACTTTGCAACGTTGTTGATTCAATTGGTCGAAGTAACAGTAGTATTGCGTGGCCAGATGGTGGATGTATTGTTCCAGGTTTGGTAGACTGCTAGCCGGTCTACACTGTAATGTGTAGGGTCAATTTTTTAGCCCGTTCCCTAGACTAAAATGCAGCGTATTGCACTCAACTTACACACAATGCGGTAAGTCCGTATAAAGCAATACACTTGCAATACGGTTAACTTTACTGTAGGTAAAGTTGACCTACTGCACTGTATATAATATTATTTCAACACTAGCCGCTTTTTAGTTTGTACGCGTACGTCAGTGTAGTTGACTAATCTTTTCCGGTTACCACTGAATTACTTTCTCGTCAACTAACCCGACCCGTATTAATTCCAGTTTACTTCCATATTGAATTGCACCTAATTGTAAGTGAATTAATCCCAATTGACCTCAATTACTCCATTACCCTGGGGTCTGAGTTTATGAACCTTTACAAGAAGTTTTTGCGTCACAGGCCTTCGAAGGCCCCTCACTTTAACTGTGCTATTTAAACAAATTACCATTAATCCCCTGGTAATCTTCCAGTTTGCCGGCATATCTTTGCCCGCCGTTACGTGATCTGAGCTGTCTAGGCGGTTTATTAACGTAGCCCTCGATTCGTATGGTTAGCTTTTTACTATTTACAAACCTTTCCAAGGCTTTATTCGGTGATACTTTCGTTATAGCGTTAGTGAGGTTGTTTTTGTTATCGATTTATCGTAATTCCTTAATCTCCCTCCCTTCGTAGGCTTTGCAGAGTGTCATCACGTCGATTATGGGGTGTTTTTCACTAGTAGTCCCAAGCTTCAAAAGGCATTCGAAGAAACTAATTAATTCAATACAGATTAACACCGGGATGGGAGGAATTTCCAGCTACCTGGTGATGATGTTAAGGGTTTTCTACATTACCATACCTATGTCGAAGCCCGCTATTATACTGTAAACATTCAAAGCCAAAACTTTTCATATAATTCTTTTCCACTTGACGGAGGTCTAGTAAATTAAGTTGCCGATAATATTAAACTGTTCTTCCTATCTATTTTTATTAAGAAGGGTTGTTAGGAAGACGATTTATAAAGATAGGTTGGTGTTATTTTCAAAGAACCTATTCGTAAAGATTATCAACTTAGCTTTTAAAAAGTTGATTATAACCATATTGATTTTGCGGTCCAAGTTTCGTATTTGTTATTTGAGCCTTTTATTTAACCAGTCGAAGTCCTTATCCGTTAATATTTGTACTTATACCGTAATAAACGGGTCGTCAAAGTCTTTCGGTTAGAATAAGTTAATAATATAGCTACCTTGAGTACGATGCTCCAGATATCATTAAGCCCTAACTTTGTTAGTCTTGTCAATTGTAACCGAAATAGCGCCCTAACCCTTTTAACTAAAACTAAGGCCGATGTTAATACCTAATATTCGGATTAACGGTTGATTTAAGTTCATTTAGTATTTTCCGTTAACGTTATTACCGGCTTATAATTTCAGAACTTAAAGTCTATAATCGCTTGTTATTCTAATATTATAAACCCAACTGTTCCGATGAATAGAGAATCGTTAGTTTATATACTTATCATATCGAAGTCATTCTTTTACGTCATTAGTAAATACGGATCGTACGTTTATAATTTTATCGTTAGCTGTGATTTAAAGTACGATTAATAGGTTAGGATCCAATAAAAGCTTAATTTAACCAGTTCATATGATAGCTTAATACAACGTATTACCGTACCTAAAGGGTAAATATTACGAAGTTCCTATAGCAGTTTTAACATTACGATCCGCTATAAATCCGACGTTAATTACGTATATGTTTATGTTATATTATAACTATTAAGTATAAACTTCCCTTTAAAATTAGCTAATAAGTTTGCAGCTAAAACGACCACCAAACGCTAGCTGATTTTCTAAATCGTTAGCGATTGTGAAAGGATTTAGTCTTTACCTTTATTACCGTATCCTTAAGCGATTAGACGTAATTTTTCATACGGCCGCCCCGTAATGTTACCTTTAGCCTCGTAAACAATATTCGGCTTAAAAATTATGATATTCGGGTCTTGAAGATTTAAGTCGGTTTTCGGTACGAATTGTATAACTTTTCGGATTAATAGGACGTTACTTTTAACCCGGTTACTTTCGTTAAAAGGTTTACCAAAGGTTTTAATAATCCTTTATACTCGGAGATTTAATACCAGTTATTTGTTATCCTTCTCTTTCCTATTTACCTAAGTAGTATTATAGATCCGCCCCGATATGTATTCCTTCTCTTTAACGTTCCTCTTTCTCGGGGGTCATCCATAACGGCGACGTTTTATCGGCTTATTGATATCGGGTGAAAAAAGTTCGTGTTAATTCGGTCATTTGACTTTGGGGGCTTAAAATTCTACATCTTTAATACCCCTAATACAAGGCTTAAATTGAGTAATTTGAAAATATACAAAACCTTTAGTAGTTTTAATAATTACTTTAAAGTTTACAATACTTTATATCTTGTACAGACCCTTCCATTTGCCCGGCTCCCGACACACGAGGACTTTATTTTATAACGGAAAAGTAAACATATCGATGGTTGAAGGGCCATTTTTAATGTTAAAAGTGTTATTGACCTGGCGGCGTACCGATTCTTGTGGAAATTTCCTTAAAACTTTGTTATAAGCCATAACACGCTTCTAAATACTTGCCGAAGACGGAGATTCACTTGTTGGGCGTAAATACGCTTTAAAAACTCAAAGCGTTAACACTAAGCTGTTAGGGCCTATAATACCGTTAAAAACTTTGACAGCCATCTATAAGCGTACCTCCAGATCTATAAAGTTTTCGATTTCCAACGTAAGGATATTATACGTTCGGCGAAGTAAAGCGTATACCCTTTCAACTTTTCTAATACTTCAATGGGCTTGTACAGGTACCTTTTTATACTGGTGTAATGATCACACTAAATACCCGTGAGTATATAGAAGGTGTCAGAGTGTTTATGTTAGCAGTAAGGTAGCAGAGGTAACAAAAGGTGCAATATCAAGACTGTGTTCGTGCGAGTGATGATCAGAAGCCGTGAGGCTATTCAGGGTAGACTGAATACTTAGATTGACAACTGAAGAGCTATGAAGGAAATACTATCTGTGTGGTGCTGACCGTGTCCTTATATCCTCAATCCTTCATACGTCTTCAGTACTGTATAATGTGGATAGCTTGGATAACCTCATATCCAACATATCCAACATATCCTTGGCATTAACCCTAACCCTGGGTCTGCTGACATAAGAGATGTTCCCCGCCTGATGTGTTAGACTTCAGGCGTCTCAGTGGCGTAGTTTCCTTGCTGGCCTGTTTTCCTGACCTAACCGCTGTCTGGGTCATGACAACTGGATACCTAAAATTCCACTGTAACAAAGTTTATATCGACATCGTAGACATCGACGTTAGGTAGGCTCAAATACGTATTAATTCATAATATTCTTCATTTTTTCTATGTATCTTTTACCGAAAGAGACTTGAAATACTTAACACCGTAAAGGATAGGCTTATTATCTAAGTAAAACACATTAATAGAATTTTCATAGTTAAAATCCATATTGTTTTTTTAATATAAACTTAAATCTTTGAGGAGTTAGAGTATAATATAAACAGGGGCAATAAAATCTTTTAATAGATTTTAGGGAAATATATTCCACATTATTCTACCTAACGGACATTAAAAGTTTGTACAACTTATTAACGGCTAAATAATGAAAACGATGGTATAATTGACGTATATCCGACCTCTTTAAGTGTAATACCACTGCTTTTGTGCCTTAACGATAGAACCATAGGTACTTCCACTTAAGAGCGAGTAGAAACCTCTAGCTATTTTTAACCAGTTCGTTTATGTTAACGTAAATATTGATGTCAAAAGTCTTTATATCCTTCAAATAAAGTAAAAAAGGGGTATATGACTTAAATATATGGAATTTAATTGCTCCAACAACTGTTCAAACTACCTTTATACCTAGTAACGATAATTATTCGCTTAGGCCAAAACCAACTTGAGCCTTACTCGCATCGTAGCGATTAATCTTAGTAGCTGTAGTGCTTTCCCTTCGAAATGCTACATACTACGAATAGCCTCCTATTAAGTACCTTACTGCCTCTATATCTGGAATAATATCTTAAAACGTGTGATCCGTATAATGATTACGAAGGTTAAAGATATATAAACGGTTAGAGTTTTAGTTAAGGTAAAAGGTAAGGGTCTTTTTTACTCAAACGGTAAAAAAAGCGTAATTAGCTAGTTACTAAACCGTACCAGAAGTAGTATTTTTATATTACTCAATCTCTTTGGAAACATTAGCGACAATGTTAACTAGCTTATCGCTTTTAATGTATGTGATTTAATCCAACTGATCTTATTTCGAAAAAATAGGGAATTAGACGTAATATGCTATTTTCCAGTTATTACGCTCGGAGAAAAGGTGACGAGTTGATTATCAGCTAGGTTTACTATAAATCTAATTTTTTTGCTATTATAACGACTATAGTGTTTACGTTTCACAGGTCCGTTTAAATCTTATTAATCCCAACGTAGTTATTACCTCTAATTTAAGGTTAAGGTCGACAAACCAAACCTTAAGAGTTATAGGCTCCCGTACTTGCGGTCAACGTAATTAACTACTATAAGGTCTTCTTTATCTACGTGAATGAAGTAACCGGCTTAAATATATATACCAAACGAGTTTGGTGTGCGCGCTATTACTATAGTAAGCGAGGAGCGTAAATTGCTAAAAAAGCCTTCGCAGGTAGTATCTGGGCGTTGTAAGGCGTATTCGAACTCGTTAATACCCATAACTATTGCCCGTACCCGCTCGCGAAGTGTAGCTTCGCCAGCGTACGCTTTCCTCATTGCTTTCTAACAAAACATCAGCTTATTAAGAATCTAATAAAACTCGTGCATTAATGTTTCATTCTTTTATTCTATTCGCTATCATTATAATACATTGCGTAGTAACTCAGTTTATATAGTATTATGTCAAGTAAACATCGTACTCCAATTAGCCCTTTATACCATCGTAAATTTCGTGAATCGTGGTAACTGAAGTTAGGAAGGTCTGATAATGGTCTTTCGCATACATTATAAGCATTTCGGAAAAGAGTAAGTAAAAAATAAAAATAAAAGCTTTCATTCACTTGAAAATATTTAAAAAAGGCATTATTTTGGTGTCAGAAAGGTTGTAGGGCTTTCCGTTATATTTCTTTATATCATCTCAAATCTTGGTAAAGTCCGTTATAAACTCGTAATTAATATTAAATATTCTAATAGGTTTTTTAAAAAGGTCACGATAATTATCCCAACTATTAATGGTTTTCCCTGGAGATTTAAGCCTTAAAACCTCCGAGGTACAATGTTAGAGGTAATTTCTAATTACCTGACCCGAGGAGTAAAGTCTTGTAATAAGACCTATAATAGATTTCCGCGCGTAAGCGAACGTAAACGAAAAAAGGGTTTTAAAAACCTTAACGATTGAAGTAATAAAAGGCGATAGGTACTTAAAGGTTTTTGGAGGCCTAATAATCTTGCTTAATTAACTGGTATAAAGCGCCGATGTCAATACCTTTAGCCGCCTTAGCGGCCTTTTCTTTACGCGCTCTTCCACCGCTAAAGGCGTACTCCACGAGGTTTAGTAATGATAATGGGCTATCAAACAGGTTAATATACTTATCGCCCGCACTTAAAGAGGCTTAACTTAACTGAGGGTAAAGAAAAGGTTTTCTAAATAGCGTATAAGGTCGTTAAAATAACTCAGTGCCTTTTCCTTTAGGTTATAAGTTTTATAGGTATTCTTTAAGCTAAACTAAATTAAACAAGAATTCTGACAACCTAGTGAAACTATTTTCTAATTTGTAGATCCCTTAAGGTTTAAGCTCATCTTTCAACTTAAACTTAACACCTTTTTAAATCTTCGTTTACATGTCAGTAATTCAGTCGTTGAAAAACTTACGATACTTCCGAAGGGCATGGCTACCGCGATTACGTTTTTAGCAGCCGTCTTAGTCAACGATATAATGTCCAACAAAATTAGTAAGTTTTCCTTCAGTTAAATCCTCGTCAACATATTTTTCTTAAAGGTTACTATTATAGTATTTAATGAAAACAGGTCCGAGTGCTTTAAGTAGTTTTTTTCCTTCAGGGTCGGTAATAGCTTTAAATTGGATTCTGGCGGTATAAATCTTAAGGTTTTGGCTTGTATAGGATATTTAGGGCGTGTTGGGCGAGGAACTTGGTGATTTTAGTCGTAGGGATTTGGTATTTTGATGTAATGTCGCGTAGGAAATTGGCGACTTGGTAGCTTGACATAAGGTCGCGTGACGTGACTTTCTCGGCGCGACTTGGTATTTTCGTTTGAAGCAGCGAACTCAATGATTATGGTAGTATAGGGAGTGAAAAGAGTAAAGTATGGGAACAGGTTTGGTATAATGGTAAGGTCGAAGGTCGTTATTAGTGGTAGAGAGCGAAGGTTATTTGTTATGGTTATTTAGCGTAAGGACTTCGTCGTTTTTACAGTAGTAGCACCCGTAGTAGTATTAACTTAGCCGTTTACCAACTTGCCGAACTTTGAAACTTTTAATAGTTAATCCCAATGTTTTTAAAAAGGATTAATGAAGATTTTTTGGTGTTTTTAAGTAGCAATACCGTCATCTACTTCTAGATTGCTGTTAGGGACTGACGCAACGCAAAAATCTGCTCTGTTTTCCTACCGTTAGGGACTGGCGCAGTACCAATAAAGGACTTTCGCAAGAATCTTTCCTCTACCCTAACCGTCGTTTGACGTAGAGTATAACCGGAAAGTAGCTTCTTCTTCTACTTAGCTTATCTGTACTTAACCTAATAAGCAGGCACATATTGATTAGTCTTAGTAGTCCTTAAACATTGCAACGTTGTCGATTCGATTGATTGAAGTAATAGTAGTATTACGTGGTCAGATGGTAGATGTAGTATTCTAGGTTTGGCAGACCGCTAGCTGGTCTATACTGTAATTTGTAGGGCCAATTACTTAGCCCGTACCTTAGAATAAAGTGCAGCGTACTGTACTAGACTTACACCGAATGCGGTAAGTCCGCACAAAGAAATACACTTGCGGTATGGTCAACTTTACTGTATGTAAAGTTGATCTACTGCACTGCATGGAATACTATTCCAACATATCGAAATAAATTATTCACTTAATTTTATAGTAGACAAAGCCATTAGAAACGTAAGTATGCCTGTTGTAGAGTTGTTTGGTTCTTATTAACGAGTATATAGTATTTGTTTCCTGTTACTAGATTAACATATACTTGGATGGAACCTGAAATAGACATTTTTTAAATGCGTTCACCAAATAACGTACAATCCTAAAAGGTTTTATTAGGAGACCCAAGGTAATTTAAAAATGTATAACGGTTGAGGAATTACCAACCAACTGTGAAATACTAGTATTCGTTGCAGTTGATTTTCTATTGGTATAATTGATTGTAATGTTAAATGTCTATATATATTGATAAATTTAAACTTGGATACAAATGAAACTGAAGAGGAGTTATTTTAAGAGTTTTTAGATTTCCATAAATAAAACCGGAGTAAGTTATTGATTCAAAAAATATTCCAACAATACTTACAAGCGGTTAAATAATATATAAATTTCGGTTGTTATCATTAAAAAGATGATAAGAGTTCGTCGGACAACGTAAAAAAAAGTTGATATCCGTGGTAAAGTAAGTCCATACCTGATAATCCTATCCATTCTCGTGGCTTTCGGGCTGCATAGCTTTTGAAAGAGGAATGTGGTTTTTACTTAAGTAAAGTATATTGAAAATGAACGTGTGTATCGCGATTAACAAGGTGGTAAAGAGCTCATTTTGAGGCGATGAAATTGTTGGTCTAGGTTTCTAAATATATTGATAATAAGTTCGACTTTATCGAAAGTAAGTTGGGTAAATTGGTAGAGATGGGAAAGAAAATGCTCGGTTAGAGTTTCTAGGACGGCGAGTATAATAATATGTTTAAGTAATTCCGGTAGTATCATTCATATGAATGAAGTCTATACTTGCTACCCAGAAATAAGAGCTTTTACGCCGTTTATTAACGTGAAATATAAAATTTTAATCCCGCTTCCAAAATAGGTAGAAGTGCTTATTATTATATTCGGCTAACCTACTACATGATTCGAAAGTACAGAAGGCTTCAATATTTGAAAAGCTAGAAAATGGCCGTCAAGTTAGACGTACGAAGTTTAGCTATAAAACTAATATAGATCGTTCCTCGGAGTCGTTAAGTTAGGGGTAATTTATCTAGAGTTCAATTTGAGGTCGAAAAATACGGTTAATATGGTTCATAGGTTCTGTTTTGCCGTTATATTTCACAATATCAATAGCTAACTATTAAAAGTTGCGGGTTCGCTAGCTCTAGAATGGGTTCGAAATAGTTCGAAAAATTCTATTTATATAAAATCAGAGATATTTTCTTTGAAAAACGTTAAGGTTCACAACATAAATATTGATAATACATGTAACACGATACTTACTATAAAATAAACTAGACTTTTTCAAATTTTATTTAGCTTGTGATTTTCAAAAAGAAACTCAATATTATTACCGACCAGAATTTATTTTGAAAGGGAGCGTCACTTGTTAAAACCCTTCTTGCTACGATATTACGTAACCATTGTTACGGCGTATATGAATTTCATAATATCGCGGATACTTTAAACGAAATCTTTAACTTTTGTATGCAACTTCGTAAGTGGAATAAGTAAACTTTATACGGGTTGTATACGGTCGACGTAATAGTCGTAGGTTATAAAAATCGAGTTAATATTGATAATAGTAAGATTTTGATTATTTTACGCCAAATAACCACCAGGTGATAAATGGCTTCGGTCAAACTTCGTATAAATAACGAAGGCATTTAGGTATATTATGACTTTTCAATCAAAGAATTTAGTGGTTTCATCGGTTTAGGAGTGAAATGCGGGGTTTAACCGTTATTTCTTCCTTGTAAAATCCTAAAATTGATTTCCAAACCTATCGGTCCAATTTGAATATCAATTCCTAATACTTTTATGGAAAAACCCGTAAACCCGTTAATAACAGCTTAAAAACCACTTCATGTAGGTTTCGGTGTCTATAATAGTTATTGCCTTAAAGTTAATAGATTTACTTCAACGACTTATAATAGTCATCGGGTAATATTGGTCGTCGGGATGTTTTCAGCGGAGATCGATTATGAAGTCGATAAAAAGTTCGCTCCAAAACCTTTCGGAAACCGGTAAGGGTTTAAAAATCCCTTTTCGATGATTTTTTCAATAAGTCGTACGTTTTCAAATATCATAATTCCGGTAAAAACATTAGACCATACGGTGAAGCCCTAGTTAAAAGTATGTTTTGAAAAAGATAACAATAATATAGTCGCGGCACAGGTAGTTAATAAAACTAAATAATAGGTAGTTTCAATTAATGAGGTAATAAGTGACTTATCAACGGATATATAAATACGGTTACTAAATCGTATAATATTTTCATTGTTTACCAAATGATTTGAAATAGAAACCTTAAGAATTTGTTCATTGTTGATACGAATATATACAGGAGAGTTCCGGTCGTCTATACGTATTATACCAATTGATAGAAGGTAAGTAATGTTCCGGGTAATATTAATGTCCCAATTGCTTTAGAGATTGATATTAGTAAAATGTTCGTAACCCTTTATAATGGATTTGTTAGCAATGATTAACCAGGTGACATACGCGCACGGCAGATGTTGAAGAGAATTCTATTCGAAGCGTAAAGATTGAAATTATCGGATTGAAAGGGGTGGGTAAAAGGTTTTTTTAATAATATTTTAATTTTCTCCAGGTAATAAATTAAGTCGAATATAATTTGCACTTTTATTATAGATGAGATTGAGATAAAACTGAAAAAAGGATTTGAATTCAATGAATAGGACGTTCGAAAAGGTATCCTATAGTTTGAATATACTTTAAATATCTATAGTCTATGAAAATATTGAACGAGTAGGTTGTGACATAGAGTTCCATATTCTACGTTCTTTAATATTGTATAATTTAAGTATTTATTTATCGCGAATTTTGTAATCATATTCTTCAGGCGATGAATATCGAGATTAATATTTTATTAAACGTAGGTTACCGTAATTATCTCGTTGAAGCAAATAGCCCCCTAAGGTTCAACCAAAGCAATCGGTTTTGAAAAATGTGTCGCGGTTCGAATCGTACTAAACGAAAACGGATTCGACAAGAAAATTAAATTTAAGCCGTTCGAAGATAGATTTTTTTTTCCTGGTCCCTAACAAAAAGGGGTAACTTTTTGGGTTGGTCTAATTGAAAGCCTAATAATTATAAAATAATTATAAATTACTTGCCGGTAAAATTTGGCAAATTGGTAAACGACGCTTATTTTCAAAATAAACATAGAAGTTGTTTATTTTCGGATAACGAGCAACTTTTCCGGTTTCATAAATACGTAGACTCCAATTTTACTTAAGAATCCAAAAAAAAAAAATGTAGACTTTACATTTGGATAAATCGAAATTGAGACCCATAATCTATAATAATTTTAGTACTTATTCACCTTTAATGTTATAATCGTAAATGATATCATTGAAATATATTGAAATATCATCGAAAGAGAAGAAATAGAAAATTTTGAGGAAAGGGTGCAGTGAGTTGTTAGTATAACATTAAAAGTAGCTAGTATACCAGAAAAGCAAAAAAGGGTAATTAGCTATTCGAAAAGTCTAAAACGAATACCAAACATAATTTTCCACTTATCTCTCATCTTATTACGAAGCTTATATGAATCGACTTTAACGTTTAATTAGGTAAATTATCGAACTCGGGAGATATTAGCGAATGGTATTTTGTTAAATGAGAAATGGTAATGGTTTTGAACAAATTCGTAATAACGTAAAAATTGAGATAGTCGATATAAAAACGTATGTTTCCCCCGGGTTTTTTTAATAAAAAGTATAAGGGTGCATATTAAGAAGTATTCGCGTGAATGAAATTTTGGTTGAATAACTCGATTGACTTTTTTTTCTAAATATAACAGGTTTTTACCGCGATATACCATATAAATCGCCTGGTAGAACCTTTAGAGGGTAGTTTTTTTTTTTTTTTTTTTTTTTTTCTCTTTTTTAAAGAAACAACTTCTTAATCGGCTTCAAAGCGGTTAACAGGTAATTTATGTTCCAAAACCCTATCGAATCAGGGGGTAAACGTTCTTGAGGCGTCGCGAAACTTGTTGTTAATAGAAACAAATGGTTTGAGGATGAACGTTTTATTAATGTTTTTGAGAGAGACGGCGGCATACCGCATAGTAGCTACTTAGTTCTTCCAGAATTTTCGAAGGATAACGTAAAAGATGGCAGCGCCAATCTTTTGGGGCATTTTGTATACCAACGTAAACACTCGTTTTGAAACGCGGTAAATAACCGCTTATACCAGAAGTAATATATATTTGAAATCGACGTAAATTACTGATCAATATTTTTTTGGATTTTATGTAGTATAACGTTTTAGTATAAATTGATAATAATAGCGGCTTATATATAATACCGGTATATATCGATGTGAATGTTAATAGAGGTTTTGAAACATAAGTCGTGTGACAAAACCAAATACGTATCGCGTGTTTTAACTGAGTTATTGGGGTGAAATGAAATTTGTAGTAATTTTAATCGGTTAATAAGTTGTATATTTATAATGTTATAACTTTTACAATTTTGATTGAATCGAGAAGACAAAAATTGAAATGAAATATAAGATGAATATACTAAAAATAAAAAGTTATTTGAAAGTTAGGAACGGGTAATTAGATTAAAATAAAGTTATTCCAATTTTTGTATGCGATTTTATATGAAATTTAATCTTTTTCGTTTTCAAGGGTAATATGATTTTCAGCAAAGATAAGTTAAATATTTTTGTTATTTTAAGTATTAGAGTCTTTTAGGCGTTACGATAAATCCAGTAAATACGTATAAATGCGATAGCTATCCGCGTCGTATTCTAGGTATAAGTTAAAGTTTTTACGACGGGAAAGTTTCGAGTAATTAACCTAGACAATGCGCTGTTTAAGAGCGACTTGAAAAGCGCTTATGCCAGTTATAATAACATCCCCCTAGCCGTTAGGAGTACGTAAGTCACCGTTACTACTCCCTCTACATATAATAATTCCGGTACCAAATAAAGCTAATGTAATTAGTGCTACCATACCGAATACGAAAGTTATAAAGCTACCTATTAATAAGTTAAACAAATACCATATATTTGCTGTAATCCACGGGTATATAGAAGGAAAGTAATGTAATAATTAGTATATTATTAATAGGTTTCTTAAAAATTATAAGTATGGTATAAGAATCCCAAATTTCATTATTATTATTGAAGCATAGAATATTTTAAACAGTTACAAAAAATATAACCGTTTGCGGACTCCTTACTTAATGTTTATAAGCCGAGTGTTAGAGGTTTTAGCCTCTTTAAGATTATAATAATAAACGACAAACATTACTAAAAAGGTGTTAAAGTTGTTGGTATTATCGTTACCACTACAAACGTAATAGCGTTTTAAAACGGTTTTCGTTAAGAATTTTAATTATTATAAAATGGCGTAAAAGTAATCGTTTCAATACTGATAAATTTTCAGGTTTTACGTACCTTACGTTATATAATAACCTTTTATATCGATAATCCCAATTGAATGCTAGAAAACTTGGTAGGTTAATTCAAAAAATTGTATTTAAGCTATTAAAGTTTATTGAATGGGGTACTAGTATCGTAGTAGGAGTTAAAGGAATTCGAATCGTCGGTTTCTGGTAAATCAAAACAGTTTCCGGTGCAACACGATTTAGTCATTTTGTCGTTTATAAGTAACGTGATTAAACCTTTTTAAAGGAGGATTTATTTCGAAGATTTAGGCGTTCCGGTATCTTTCAATTACCTTATTATATTTGTGAACGTATTTTATTCGTCATTATTTTTTTATTTTGACGTAAAGCGTATTTTTCAATATTTTAATACCGTTTAACAAGCTTTATGCGTAGGATATTGGTGAAAAGTTTGTATTAGGAAATTAAATAGTTAAATTAAACTATTAAAGCGGTTTGAAATCATTTCTTTATGCCTATATTGAAAAACTGCTATAAACTTTGAGGGTTGAGGTTTTAAGGGTCGAGAAAAATTAGTCTAAAGCTTTAGCCGTTTACGAGTAGTAATAACACCATTGGGGAAGAAATCGAAAATTATATGTAAAAGGACTAAACCGGAGCTATCATTCAAGGTAGTTGAATACTATCTATAATCCTCGATAAAAAATAGAGTAAAAACCCCTACTAAGGAGCTATTACGAAGCTGTGAAAAAGGAGTAACCCGGTCATATAACAGGTGAGGGCATTCTCCCGTGCGGCTTCCAGCGGCTCTAGAGCACCGTAGGAGTATGGATGGCAACCACCAGTGCTAGATTCCTAGTAACTATTGGCACAGGCACCAGTCTGTGACAAAAATGAATAAGGGTCAGGCATGCGGATTAAGGAGAGAGTTCAAGACTTACTGTAAATAAATTATTAGCTACACTAGCCCGCGTAAACAAAAACCGAAAAGCCGCCAGTGTAAAACAACAGTCAATTGAAGTACAGTCAAGTCAAATATGATAACAGTTGGGTAATTATACTGATTTCAAGTTGAATAAATAGTTTGGGGCATTAACTGTATTCACTTTAAGTTAATTGTAATCAGTACGTACTTCAGACCAGATTACGGGCCAAGCAATTGGATATACAAATTAGGTTATAGACAGGCTGGCAGTCTGCCAAAGTATGAAGTAACCACATCACCACTTTCAATAGAATTCACCAATTAATTCGAATAGAGATTCAAATCGACTACGTTGCAACAACAAAAGCCTACCAATAAATACTTTTACAATCGCCTAAGATTGTGCCATACGAATTCGATACGCCCGTTATTGTTCACAAGTAAATACTGGTTTCATGCAAGACATCAAAGTTATATTTTGCTAATTTGAAAGCGGTTTCGTTAAACAAAAACGTGAAATAAGTTTTACTATGGCAGTTCAACCCATTATATTTCTTTTTTTTTAAAAAAAAACTCATTAAAGCCGAACTAATAATAGTCTTCCGGAGTAAGAAGTGGTATGAGTAGTTTGGTTGTGTGACCGCCTTATAATTAATTTGGTTGAAAAACTATATACCGTTTTCATTTGTAACGAACGATGAATTCATAATTATGATCGCTAGTAGAACGTCTTTCAATGTTAATTTTCATACATGAAGTATACAGACGCTTCATTCATATCGTAATTTACCTTAATGAATTTGAATTTGATGTTATATATCTAGGAGAATAACTTAATTTGTTGCCAAGTACATTATTACAACTCGCCACATTTGGTAATAAGGTTATTTAAACCTTTAAACAAGTCCTTTTTCTCGAACCAATATTTCATAACCACGTACAAATTAAGAATGATAAAGTGTAAGCTGTTACATTTTTGAAAAATCATGCGAAATACAATACATTGTAATTTTCATCGATGCAAAAAAGTTCGATAACGTGTTATTATTTTAACCTAATTAAGAACTATAAACATAATACAGATAAAGAGATTTTTAATGGTTTCAAAACTTGGTATACTCTTTTCTTTACTGATATCCTTCTTTATAATATTGACTTGGTAAGTCATAAAAAAAAGGTTATTTCAAATGGCTTCGTTTGGAAATTCTTTTATAACGCTTATAATGAGAAATATCATTTCGTTCTAAAACGAATAATGATTATATGAAAGTGCCATATAAATTTGATGTGAAAGTAAACTGGTTAATTAATATCATTGCTACTATATGGGATGCAGATGATTACATGATGAAAATCATAAACTAAAAACATGTTTACGCCAAATTGAATTACTGAACCTACTATTTATATGGATCGATATTATATTACCATTTCCAGCCGTATTATCAATTAATATTTTTAGGCATTGACTAGATATAAACAAATTGACGTGGTCATATTGGTTAGTGAATCGACCTCGTAAGGATTATTTTACGAAAATATAAGGCGTATTCAGTCATTTGTTAAGTACAAATTTTATGGTGGAACGTATAATTATTTGATTAGTTTTACATACAAAAACTTATTTCTTTTCATAAAGTGAAATTTCTCGGTAAATTTCGGCAAACCTTATGAAAGGTATTAGGTATAAAGTTGAGAATGATAACAATTTATAATATTGAGGTAAATATATAAGTTGAGTGGGAAAATCACACTGTTAAATTTACCTTTTGTTATTAGATCGGCAAATATTCTACATAACTATAAACGGAATGTGTACCCACTTTATAATAGAATATTGAGAACTTTTATTTACGTGTAAACGATATTAATCCATACGAATACCTATGCAACTTAAAATTGTATGTTTTTGTGGTCTTTTTGAATATCAATATTCTACGATAGCAAGCAATGATTCGTTTTATAAAGTGGGATTTACGCTACGAAGCCCATCTTATAACGGAGGTGGTCACAGGTAAAGCTCAATTTTGCTACAATTAAATTACCGTTAAATTGAATTCAATACTAGCGATCATATATAAATACGTATGAAAAAATCCTATAAACTTTTTCATTGGTAAGAAAAGTTACCTTCACCAAAACTGATCCCTTATATTATATTACAGTGTATTAGAGACTCAGTTTACACTTTTCATTTCCCCGTCAACTTACGTGTTTATTCTTTGGTAAACGTATAATATTCTTTATTTTATGATGGGCACAAGTACAATCCTGTTTTACGTTTACTTCCGTTACCTAAGTTAGTAAAATAGGAAAAATCTTTTAAATAGAACAAATACGAGGTTGAAAAGATTGTAGAAAATCGTTTAGACCGTTGTCGTCAAATGGGAAACCAAATTTAATACCTAATTCGTTAAAAGAAATACATCGCCAAAGACGACGAATGGAAGACTACAAACGATCTGAACTATTGCAAAAACTTTATCGATACTTAGGAAAAGTTTTATGAATTGAGGCTATTAGTCATTAAATCTTAATATTACGTGGATATGAATGTAACAGAGGATACATATATAGCACCCGGCTCAGGCGCGGTCTAGTACCCAGTTTGGGCACGATTCGCATGCAGCTTGCAGGCGTCACATGGGAAGGCACGTAACGGATCGCGTACAAAGGTCTTGCGTTAAAACCGCTACATATTCCTCCACTTTCTCATGGTACCTACTTAGTTTACCATCGTAGGTGAAATTATAACATATAATTCAAGTTTCCTTTTATCTTTTAAAAATTATATTCTTTATAATCAACGGATCGATGGTAAATATTAATAATTTCGCGTTATATTTTAGCTTTATCCGGGAAATTAAGTGGTTGGCGCGTAACTTGTTCTTTATTTCGACGGAAACATCCCTTACCCTTTTAAAGCCGACTTAGTATTATGGGTTGACCTACGATGGAATGCTAAGTATGTGCCAAATGGAGTTAACAATTGAGGTATAGAGGAAGACTAAAAGAAGCTACAGTGGTCCTTCTTACAAGACTTATGTATATGATCCATTCATAGCTCTTTACGTGCTCTAGTACGTAATGCCTGCGGACTGCGTCCGGATCGTGCTTAGGTCGCACCCAGGCCGGGAAATATACATTCTATTACGTATAAAATTACGTAACATATAAAATTAATAGTTAATGGCTTTTGTTTATAATATACCTCCACCTTTATTAAAAAGCCTCCAAAGTTACAGTATTCCGCCGGCTAAATACTAAGTACGGACCGTATTCGTCTAATACGTAGGCTGGGAACGAACCGAGCGCAAGCTGTATAACGTATAATTCGTATTAATCCCAGGCTACCTATACCATATAAATCGTCTCCTAAGGCGCTGTACAACATATAAACCGTATTAATATCGGGCCGCTTACGTCGTATAATACGTCTACTAATACGCCATATAACGTATAGGCCTTATTCATCACAGGCTACTTATACCGTATAACGCGCCTTTCAAAGAGCCGTGTAACTTATAGCCCCTACCGATTTCGATCCGCCTACGCTTATAAAAACGGCCCTTACCGTAGCTTACAAAACCTCCTTTTTTTTCCCTTTTTACTTCGCCAGTCCTCCCCCTTTTACCTGTCTTCATGACGTTATATTTTCATAACCTTAATTGTAATTCCGTCCTTGAATTTCTATTACAACATTTATTTTTCCATTACTGTTTTTTAACTTTAATTTTTATCCCATTATTATAGCCAACGTTTATAACGATTTAGATATAAGTTATATTACTCTTAGTATACATAATAGCGATGATTGAATTCCTCGTAAGTTATACCGTTTTTATATATCCTCATGCGTTTGCCGTTATTTATATTATACAGCCTCCCCGTGTTATAGGAAATTTTTTCTTACTCGGCGATAATAAAAACGAAATTTAATTCACCTGTTTATAGGTTAAAAGTACCTATGTATTTTATTTTCATCGTTTATTAAATTTGAAAGTACTTTGACTTATATTCGTATTTTCTGTATTTTAAGGTGTCTCGCTTACCGTAAAGCATATAGTAAGGTTGTTAGAATAATACTACCTGCAGTGTAGTAGGTAAACTTTACTTACAGTAAAGTTGACTATACTAACTTCAAATCAAGTGTATTATTTTATGTGAGCCTACTGTATTGTGTACGTTGAGTACAGTATGCTGCACTTTATACTAGGGCACAAGCCAAGTAATTGGCTATACAAATTACAGTCTAGACCGGCTAGCGGTTTGTCAAACCTAGAATAATACATTAACTATCTAACAATTTAATACTACAGTTACTTCGACTAATTAAATCCATAACTTTATAACTTCTAAAGCTTTTCCAATATTAATCGGTGCTTATTGAATTAAGCATAGATTATCTAAGTAGAAGAAAAGGCTACTTTCCAGTTGTTAAACTTTGTTTTATCGTCAGGAAAGAGGAAAGATCTTTGCGAAGGGCCTTTATTACTGTGTCAGTCTTTACGGCAGTAAGTAAAGAAGACCTTTAGGATGCGTTAGGTTTTATGGCAAACGAGAGGTAACGACAGTATCGTTATTCAAAATACTAACAAATCTTTATGGATCTTTTTTAAAGGTGTTAAGATTAACTATCGGAGGTTTCAAATCTCTGCAAGTTAGCAAAATTATAAGTTAGTACCCCTGCGGGTACTACTTTTGCAAAAACATCCAAGTTCTACGGCTAAAATAATAAGTATCCTTCAACATTTACCTATAACAACAAACCACCTCCGACCTTACCCTTTACACTAAACCTTTACCTCTAATTTACTATTTTCACTTCCTTTACGCCAATTTAACCGTTCAAATAGTTGCATTAAGCGAAAACACCTTGATTTGTCAAGTCGCGTTAAAAAAGCCATGTCGCGCGACCTAACGTCAAGTCTCCAAGTATTCACGCGACTTTATGCCAAGATACCAAGTCTTTATGCCCAAAGATCTCTAAGTATCTCGTGCGTAAAGCCTTATACCATCATGTACCTCAATATGGCAGCTATTTAAGAAATTTGAAAGGGAATTGACGTATTGTGATTTTTTGTTATAAATTTGTACGATAAAGACATTTAGGGGAAAGATATCTACGAAAATTCGACCTAAAAACACCTTACTCACTGTGTCGGCTACTATATTGTTTAATACTACGGCGGTGATAACCTTAACCCCGCCTTTCGCAAATTTCGCAATCTATTTAGTGATTAGACTATTGATATATAAACCTTGATCTAAAAAGGAGTTAAGTTAAGGCTTTATTCAAAACATAAGTAGTAAGGAATTTATATACTAGTACAGATTAAGACAAAACTAGTATGATAACTTTTTGACATAATCCAATTTAAGAAATATCCTTAAATTTACGCACTAAAAAGCGTATTAAAGACCTTTAACGACTATATACACGTTTTAGGGGACCTCCCCTTAAAGTTGAGTTGATTTTACCCTTTTTACGTATTAACGATAACGAACCTGTTAACCTTCTCGGTAACCTATCACCTTTACGCGGAAGTGCGAAATACGCCCTTAGTGGCGGAAGAACACGAAAAGTATTAACCGCTTACGCAGCCAGTTGAATTAATGTCGGCGTTTTATATTAGTCAATTAAGTAAGATCGTCAAGCCCTTCAAAACCTATAGGTCCCTTTTGCTCCCTAATATTTTAACTAAAATCTCTAAGCCCCGTAAAAACCTTTTAACGACAGGTTTAACTATACGCGAAACCCAATCATAGGCCCTATTATAAGACTTTACCCTTCGAGCTAGGCGACTGGCAATTACCCTTAATAGCGTGTTTCAGAGGATCTAAATTTTAAATTACTAGGAAATACTATTAACAAATACTGTGATAATTATCGCGACTTGCCCCTATGAATTATTAAGATGGTTAACATTGATTATAAGGTTTTTACGGATTTAGTCAAAAATTGAAAGTAATGTAAAAAAGTATAACGGAAAGCCTTTCAACTTTTTCGACATGAAGATAATGCCTTTTTTCAATATATGTAAGTGGATAGAGGTTTCTCCTTCTGGTTTTCATTTATTATTCCTCAGTATTCTTATAGGGCACGTCAAGGACAATTACCTAACCTTCCTGACCCGAGTAATTACGTTTTGCAAAATCTATAATAGCATAAAGAACTATTTCGAATACGACGTCCACCTTACGAAATATTATATATATTGAGCTATTACGAGGTGGGCAACGAAAATAATCTATAAAAAGGAGGAGGAAACTCGGGGAAATGTGTTTAACTAGATAATTAATAAGTTGATATTATGTTAGAAAGTAATATATAAAGCTTACTCTGGCGAAACCACACTTCTCAAACAGGTACAGACAGTATTTAAGGCTGTGAGCGAGTTGGAATACGCATTATAACGCCTAAATACTACCTGAGAAGGATTTTTCAGCCAGTTATACTCATTACTTGTAACGGTTATAACACGCATACCAATTTCGATTGGTATATACCTTTAAGACGGCAACTTTCTTAACATAAATAAAGAAGACCTTACGGTAGTTAATTACGTTCATAGTAAATGTGGTTACGGGCGTCTATAACGTTTAAAGTCTTATCCGTCGACTATATACTAAAGGTAGTAGCCACGCTTACGCCAATAGAGCCAGGATTTAAATGGAATTCTTAACCGTAAGTATTATCATTGTAATAGTGGTAAAAAATGTTAGATTTATAGAAAATTTAGTTATTAGTTAATTCGGCATTCTTTAGCCTATCGAAATAACAAAAGGGCAATGTATTATATATATTACCCTACTACTCTTAAATAAGATCGTTTGGATCAAATCGCAAACTTCGAAAGCAATGCGCATACTAACGGCGATAATACATTTAATAAAATGAAATGGTATAAAGATATTACTCCTGGTACAACCCAGTAATTCACTGAATACGCCTTTCTATACTGTTTAAGTGGTGAAAACCTTTACCTTTACCTTAACTCAGCCCTAAATTCTTTACACACCTTTAATTTTCGCGATCTAACGCGAACTACACGTTTCAAATTATTATATCAGATACAGGGGCAGTAAGGTACTTAATAAAAGGCTATTTGTAATACGTTACACTTCGGAGGGAAAGCACTATAGCTACTAGAATTAATCGCTAAGATGTTGGCAACGCCAAAGTGAACTTCTGACCAGGCGAAAAATTATCGTTATTAGGGACAACGGTAGTTTTAAACTGTTATAAAAGCAATCACTTTCTAAATTCTCAAATACCCTACAACTTTTCTTCTTTACCTGGAGGATATAAAGACCTTTAGCATTAACTTTAACGTCAACGTCAACAAGCTGATTAAAAATGGATAAAGGTTTCCCCTTATCCTTCAGTAAAGACACTTATAGTTTTATTTTTAAAGCCGACGAGCTGGTTAAAAACGGCTGAAGGTTTTTTCCTTCCCTTAAGTAAAAGCACTCATGTTTTCATTTTTAAGGTCCGGAAGTGATTTTGTCAAACTTAACGAAGATAGAAATACGCACATTATATTGGCGCTTGAAACATTTAGCCGTTAATAAGCTATATAAAGTACTAAAGTCTATAGTATATAAATATATGAAATATTATTCTTTAAGAGCCAATAAAAATATTTTCCATTATTAAAAAAACGTACGTCCAAAACCCTTGAAGATTTAAGTTTATATTAAAAGACAATAGGATCTTGAATAACGAAGTTTTAATTCATATGGTTTCCTAAAATAATAAACTTGTTTCTGACGTCGTTCACTTCGCAACGTTTTTTTATGAAGCTAAATTTCCAAAGTCCCTTTCAGTAAATGATACGAGGAAAACACTAAGGATGTTATAGATCAATATGTATCTAGTCCCACTCACCTTCGTTGTTTATAATACTGGAATGAACTTTACGGCAGCGTAGTTTAAAAAAGATGCTAAAATAATGGGTATTTGGTGTAAAAAGATGCTTTTAGTGGCTTACTAGAGTATTGAAAAGGTTAAAAGAGTATACGACTTACTTCGTAGAATATATAATATCCTTACGTTAAATATTAAAAGCTTTACGGATTCGGATGCACGTTTGAAAATGGCGGTAAAGAGCCTAAACGATACTATTGGCCTTAACGGCCTAGTACTAAAGTTTTTGGTTGTTAGGGCGTATCTATACCTGACGAGTGAATCTCTACTATTAGTAAGTACTTAAAAGTGAGCTGTAGCCTACGGCAAAGTACTAAGGGAACTGCGAAGAGAATCGGAACGCCGCCATGTTAATAATACATTTAATACCAGTTATGTCCCTATAACAATAAACATATTTATTTTGTCGTTGTAAAGTAAAATCCTTGTTTAACGGGAGCCAGTCAACTGAAAAAGGCCCTATAATATTTTAATTAACGTAAACTCTGAATTAATCGTTTAATTTGTAAAATGTTTTATAACGTTTCGTACAATACAGGTCAAGCTCTCTATTAGAGCTACTAAGAATAAAAACACTTAAGTGAAACAACTGAGTCAATACGAACCTCCTTTACCTGTTGTCAACAACTTAATGGAAAGCTGTCAACGCAGACGACCCACAAAGAAAAGAGACGTTAAAGAGGAGGAATATATACCGGGCCGTAATTACAATATTGCTTGGAGAAGTAAGAAAAAAAAACATAATGAAAACTTGGAATTAAAGTTCCGAGTATAAGGTATTATTAAGACTCCCGGTAAACCTTTTAAATAAAGTGAAAAAGTCAATATTAATGGCTTATTGATTCTAGGGGTTGTACAATTCGTGCCAATGGCCGATTTCAACCTTTAAAACACAAATATCATGATTTTTAGGTCAAGGATTATTTACGAGGTCAAAGGAAAAATTACGCCGCGATTGTATAAAAAGTAACATATAATTGCTTAAGGATACAGAGATAAAAGCAAAGACTAGATCCTCACGCAATCGCTAAGTATTTAAAAGATTAGCTAGCGCTTAGTGGTCGCTTTAGCAGTAAGTTTACTAGTAAAACCTAAAGGTAAATTTGTGCTCAATAGCTGTAATATAACGCAAGCTGATACGAAGTTAGCATCATATTTACAACGGATCGTACTACTAAAATTTCTAAAGGAACTTCGTGTAATCTACCTTTTGGAAACGGTTATATGATGTATTAAATTACTATGAAGACTAGCTAAAGTCGGCGTTTAGTGGTTTTTAACCTACCAATTGCACTTTAAACGAATATTCGGTATAAAATCTTAAATATACAACCCGTATTTATTGGTATGGTAAAAAAATGACTTCAGCTTAGTGGGTATATAAATTAACCATACTATTTTCGTGATAACGACTAGTTTTATGGTATCTGAATAATAGGCAATTAAGGACTTTAAGTTTTGAAATTGTAAACCGGTTACAACGTTGGCGAAAAACAGTTAACCTAACTTTAATAAATCGATAATCCGTATATTTATTGTTAATACCAGCTTTGGCTTTCGCTAAAAAGGCTAGAGTACTAACTTGACTACGATTGACAAAAATAATATAACTAAGGCTTAACGGTACCTTAAACAACGTATCTGTGGTAATTATATCATCACCTTGTATCAACTGGAGGTATCGTACAACTTATATATTACGATATAAGTATAAAAGATAATAAATAAAACTTTGACCGGTTAAATAAAAGGCTTCAGTAATAAATACGAAACCTAGACCGAGGGATCAATATAGTTTCTATCGACCTATCGAGGGCTAAGTTAATGATCTTTATAGATAAAACTTTCGTAAATGAAAGCGACTTATCTTTACAGATCAGCTTTCTAATAAACTTCGTTAACAAAGATAGGCTGGAAAACTAGTTAAGCATTATCGGTCGCCTGATTCACTAAACTTTTGTCAAATGTAAAAGGATTATATGAAGCGTATTGGCTTCGGAACTTTACCGTATAATGGCGGGCTTTAATTAAAGTATGGTGTTATGGGTGTGGGAAACCCATAATCTTATCATTAGGCAGCTGAAAGTTCCACCTATTCCGGTGATAATTTGTACCAATTCGAGGATCTTATTCGAATGCCCTTTGAAACTCAGAACTACCAGCGAAAAACGACTGGTCATCTACGTAATAACACTTCACAAAGCTTATGAATATAGGGAGATTCAGGAGTTCCAATAAATTGATGGCAAAGATAATCCAGCTAATGCTATGATGAAGGCGTCGCTGAATAAGGCTTTGGTTAGGTTTGTGAATAGTAATAAACCAACTATATGTATCAAATGCTACGTTAATAGGCCTCCCGGAAATCCTAGATCACTTAACGGCAATTAGAGATAGGTTTTCGAACTGGAAAACTACCAAGAAACTGACAATGACAACTTATTTGATTGGTATAACTAATGTGAAGGTTTGTAAAGGCCTGTAGCGGAAGAACTTTTTATTGGAGTTGATAAACTCAGACCTTGGAGCCACGGAATAAATAGGGTTAAACAGGTTTAAATCAAGTAGAATTAGGTGTAATTTGAAGTGAAAGTCAATTGGAATTAATAAAGGTTTGACCAGTTAATGAAAAGGTAATACAACGGTAACCAAAGAAGGTTAATTAACCATATTAGTGTACATGTACTAACTAAAAAGCCGCCAGTGTTGGATTAATACTACCTGTAATACAGTAGGTTAACTTTACTTACAATAAAGTTGACTACACTAACTGCAAGTTGAGTGTATTGTTTTATGTGAACTTACTATATTATTTGTAAGTCGAGTATAATACGATGCACTTCATACTAGGGCACGGACCACACAACTGGCCACAAAAATTACCGGACAAACCAGCTAGCGGTTTGCTAAACCTAAAACGATATATCCAACATCGAACCACATAATTCTACTGTTAACTCGACCAATCGAATCGACAACGTTGCAACGTCTAAAGTACTACCAACAAAGGTACTTTTAAAAATGAATTTTATAGGAAGCCCGACTATATATTAACCTGATCCATAATATGTATAGGAGATAAAATTAATTATAGCTTCGCCAAATCCATAAGCCTTACTAAAGTAACTTATCGTAACCTTTTAAAACGACGATTATATCCTATCAGTTACCAGCAAGCGTTAAGGTAATATTCTGGGTTATAAGCCTGTTTTCGCCTTTACTTTCTCCGAATTAGTTAATTAGTTTACCAGGTTTCGTAATATCGTCCGCGTTTAGGACGCTTTGACTATTCAGGTAATATGAGTTGTTATACCTTTAGCTATACACCATAGCAGTCCCTTTTTTCCGGGTTCGTCGTCTGTGAAAACGCTTTTATCTTTTTCGACCATTTCTCCTATTTATTATAACGGGACGCCTTAAGTTAATTATATATTCGTTTCGAGTAGATTCACCGTAATCCCCGCCAGTTCCCATCCTATACCCGTTCGTAAGTTTAACCCAAATAAGGAAAAAAATATGGTTTCATAAGTTATATTTGTATAACGAATATATGTTACGGCTAATAAAATATAACGGGCGATATTTAAAGCTTAACCGTAAAAGCCCCTTGTTTACCAGCATTCCATTTTTAACTTTATATAATAGCGGGATAATTAAGCTGTTCAAAATCGAGTTAACGACCCTACTTATGCCGATCGCGTTATTCGGAAGAAAAATAATGTGTTGTAATCCTTTATATCCCATCTAAAAAGCCGTTTTCCCCGCTTCTCTTTACGTTATCCGCCTTCGTCGGCTTTTCCTAATACTCGCCCCGTTTAACGCTATTCGCTCTCGTCGACTTTATTTAGTACTCGCCTCACCTTACGCCGTTTGAGTTTACCGGACTTTTCTAACGTCCAAGGCCAATGTTAATAGTATTTTTAATGTTATTAGTGTTACTGTTTGAAAAACAGGATAATAATAATGAAGTTTTCTAGGTAAAACCTAGTAGGTTTACCGTAGAAGTCTTCACGCGGTCGGATAGCATATACCCAGCTTTATATATTATATTATAATGTAATAATAATGAAAATATACCCCTTTTTATTGATATCATGATATTTTGGAGATGACGACGATACATTCAATATAAATCTTTTAGGTCACATTTAACGTCAGCGTTGAAAAGCCGGGCTATTGTAAAATCAAACATCACTTCATTTCACTTTGAATTCATTTCAAACTATAATATATTAACAATATTTTAATAACTGCTACTCCAGCTGAATATGACCTCTCTACTGAATTCATGTATAACGAATACCGTTCCGCTCCGTTTTCGTAACGAAAGTATACTAAACATTAAATTCTTCGTATATACAATCCCTCAAATCGTTTGCAATCAGGATTGGTCCCGGACGTATATCGTATGAAACTTAAAAGAGAAAGGGTTTCGTAACCCTACAATGAACAAAATTTATATGAAACAAAAGATATTTTCTAAAAATTTCCAAAATAATATTTGATAGTTTTAAAACATTAACGACCGGATATTAATTATATTGATAGTTGAAACTTTTATTAGGATTCTAAAATTTAATATTATACAAATGAAATCAAATCAAATCGTTTACACTATATTCTTTCGCCAAAAGTTGTCAAAAGTTTAACATTATTTGAATTTATGGTTAAATATATAATATAAACGTGTAAACTCATTTCGTACCCTGACGTAAATATATTCAAAACGTAAAATCTCATCTCACCAGATTATTTGACAACTTTGTATCCCTATTAACATTAAAGATCAAGGATATTTGATACTCATTAATGAGACATTCCGCATTATACTTGGAAACCATCAACATACAAGTATTTCATGTAAATTAACAAGTAAGAAATATAATACGTAATCGAATTGCGAAAAAGCGCCGATATTCAGAAGATATTTTGAAACTTTATAATTTATTCCCTTAGTACTACCGTTCAGTTATAAGTAATACGCCGTGTATTAAATCAATTTAACTTCTATTAACAGATGTAAGGTTTTTCAAAATATACTTACCCAATCAAAGTCTCGATCGTTAAGAATAAATGTCGATAATCCATCGAAATGCTATTATATATCCCGAAAACGTTTCCTATATACTTCGACAAGTATAAACTGGATTACTTTTAACTATATCAACTTGAATAGTCGGTTGGTAAGAACCAATGAATACCGTGAGTCGTTATCTGTAGCCGGTAATTCGATTATAAATTCAACTGAAATGTAAGATTCATGACGATTTGAAATGAAAAGGGGTTGAAAGAAATTTTATCGTAAGGTACGACAAGGTTTCGTAGCGTTATGCGACGTATATATTTAATATGCACATTAATTATTTGCGACTATTCTTTCTCAATAGTCATTCCATTAAATGGTTCGAAACAAAAATTTATTACTCGAATAATTCATAATAAGCGAATCGTAGGTTTATTAAAAGAATTTGGTTGTTCATATTTTTTTCCAGTAACTATAAGCGGTTACAGTAACGTATCGTACCATTTTCTTCGATATTATAATAAGTGATTTATACCGGATATTGTATTTTAATGAGAAAACGTTTAAAGCTTTTCATAACAGTAAATAGGCAAACCGAATATAACAGGTCATTTGTTATTCTTCAATTTTACAACTCCGTTTAAATGCCCGACCCGAAAATTAAATAACCATTTATTGTTAACAAAGTTATCGATATTAACGCGAGCCGGGCCCGAAGCAATATTATAACCGTCGAGTTTTTGGTATACCCTAACGTTACCAAAGTCGACGTCATAAACACGGGCTAGGCCTAAGGCGATACCATTATCACCGACGATATTAGGTTATCTAGATTCACCTTTAAGCGTGTATTATCGCCATAAATGAATGAGGCTTTCGTTTTAATAAATTTATTTGTATACACCCCCATAACATACGGTTTTATAATATATAAGTCTATCAGTATCATATATGATATGGTTATGAAAAAAGGTCAGAAGACCCGTACGAGGTGCTTTGGAACATGATGATTATCTTGTAATTTACGGGTTAATATATCCGAAGAACCGCTTTGAGTAACGACCAGATTATATGAATAATATTAAAACAACGAAAAAACCTTCGGCTTATGAAAACCAACGTACCGAAATCAAACATGATGAAGAAAAATTCTATCATCCCTTAAAATTCGTTAAAATAACAAACGAGGTACGGATATTAAGTAATTACGATAACTCTGTTTTTAAATAAGATATTATTACTAAAGGCTGTTTATTGTAAATGATACAGTTACGCTTCGTATCCGATGATCATACGGAATAATACATTACCAGCTTTGAGATATCATCCTTATGCCTTTACGATAGGTATCCTGTTAATGTTATACCTAAATAATCAGGTTCCATTATCGTTAACCGGGTTGAATCATAATATATTCAAATTCAAATCATAAAGAATGTTTTCAATGTTTAAAATACATATTTCTTTCGATTATTTTGAGCTTATTGAATTTCTCATTTCGGCAAGTCAAATAAAGTAATCAGTCAAATCGGAAGGATTGCTAATAAAGTTTCAATAAAAGTTGATGAAACCTAAAACAAATCGAACCTTTCGAGTAATATATAGGGATTGTCGTTTGCAAATGACTCGGATTTTCTCGGGGTCAGACCAGATACCTACGTTAATTATTACGAAAAAACTCAGGTATTGTACCTTTTAAACTACAAAGTGACACTTATTTCAATTTAAATTTAATTTGGTATCGTAAAAACGGTTTTAAATCACGCGAAATTTCGTTATATAGTTTGACTTAACACCGGAAAAAACTCTCGAAGGTCATTTAAATACGTTGTAACTAAATTATACACAATATCCGTCATTATATAATCAATTCATTGTTAAAACGTCATAAATGTTTTCATTAGCTTAGAAGAGGTCATTAATTATTTAAAGAAACTAAAAAAAATACCAAATGCTGTTCATTTCTCCTACTTAGATATTACTCTAATACAGTAAAGGGCTGTTTAAATATTTGGTTTTGTAAGTTACTTCGACTTCCATAATACGCGTAGTGTTTTTTCAATCAAGGGTAAAGTAAAAATATTTTATTTGGTAATTTTATTCAAAGTCCAATACTCGACATAGAACCTTTATCTCCCCACCCCCCTCGGTTTAAATATCAATGATACCGATGCCGTAACGATAAGAAATATATACTAATTTTACTCTTATTGTTTGATTCGTTAACTTAGCGTCAGAATTTCAAGAATCAATTTCGTAATATCGAATATAACGGCCGTCATAAATTGTCGGGAATTTTGTTTTTGTTTGGTTCAATACAAATATACTAATCGAGTCTCATACGGTACGAGGGTAAGGTTATTACCTTCACCTTATTAAATAGATCGAGGAGTTCTGATAACACGGGTAAGAATCATAACTAATTATCCTTCCCTTTCACAACCGTCGACGCCGTCAACTGAACAATCCGCGTTATTTTATAAAAACTAATAATAAAAGTGAACTACAAAGAATACCCCATACGTTATACCATTCGATAAAATCGGGGTACTAAACTAATAAAAACCGATCCTATAATACCCTCAATATATCCTGACTTAAGGTATACTATTATTATATAGACAATTAATATTTTTTAACTATTAACTATTAAATACCTTTCGCTAACGTTCAAAGTAGCTTACTAGTAGCGTATCAATAACATACCAAATGATATATCCCGCGTTATTATGGGAATAATATATATATTAATATCGGGTTCGAATATTCATTAATATTTACTCGAAACTTAGCTATTTAGTTAATACGCGTATGACGCCGCAACTCTACTACTATGTCTAGATTTTGAAGATGTTATAACCGAATTTACTTTATTTGTAACCATTATATTAAAGCTTCGCTTATAATTCAATACCAATCAAAACCCAAATTAACCTAGAAATTTAGTAAATAAGTATTATTAAAAGGTATAAGGATAAGGAATGGTTTTTTTTTATATATTTTTTAATCAAAACAATTTCTTTTTTACCCAACTTTTCAATTACGCCATCAAGGCCATAAAAATTCAAAACTAGATTGTATTTATGAATTAGGTTTCCCCCTTCGCCTATAATAGAAAAAAATAATTTATTTTTCGACCTAAATTGTATATAACTTAGTCGAAGGAAAAGACAGGCGAGATCCATAACTCCGTAGTAATGGTCCAACGAGGTATAACGTAAATAACGCTACGTAACCTATTTAGCTCAACGCTTTTTCATCGTTCTTTACGTTACCCAACATTCCTAATTTTAGGCTTATATCAATATGGTTTATTAAAATAATCAATTTCTATTATCGCAGTCCTCTAACAATAATACTTCAACGGTATACAACCCCGATGTAATTGTATCTTTATCCGGTCGCGATAACTATATGGGGGCCGATAATTATCGATCGCATCGTTGTTTTAGGTTTAAGGATTTTTATTTCTTCGCGAACTCGTAGTATTTCCCTAAAAGCAGCTTTAATGTGGTTGAAAAACTTGTTCGTATCGTATATGCTCTCGTATCCGCCGGTCTCGTAATATATCGTAATAAACTGTTTAATAGCCAGCGTATAACGACCTTATACTTGAAGAAACGCATTCCAACCTGATTCAACTCTCCTTTTATAAGCTATTAATATGAATTCAATTATTTAGTGAATCGCAATCTATATAAAAATAAATTTATCAAATTACGGTTCGTTGTATTGCTTCCGGCTACTTTTAGGCGTTAAAAAAACAATCTAAATAGCTTTTAGTCAGGATTCATGTTATTAAGTCTTAGAAGCGACCTTAGAGAAGTCTGACATAAAATCGAATACGAAAGTCACTAAGACCGATTATTATATTTATTTAAAAGTAAATGCGATATAACCTATAATATCCTTAATGCGAGACATATCGGCTTAAGTTAGCTCCGAAAGGGCAGTAAATATTTTTACAAAGATAAAAGATTATCTATTCGCCGACGGTCTATCCGCCTGGATAGAGTTAAAGTATAACATAACACTATCAATATTTACTATCGATTCGTCCACTATAAGTAGCATCCTTTGAAAAGGATGAACGAAAATTTCAATTGTATATTATAGTTAGACTTATGATAGTATGCTAAGTAAATGTGAAATAAAGTTAATAATTAAAGTATAGCGGAATAATAAAGAAGATTAAAATGTTCATTCATATACAAATTATATATATAGTTCGTAGACAACCCATTATGTACCCTTGTACATAATGCCTACAGACCGCGTCCAGATCGCTCCCGGGCCGCGCCCGGTCCGCGTACTGTACATCCCATTATGTGCACAGTTATATAACCTATAGACTCAATGGCTAATAGCCTGAGTCCATAATAAAATCGTAACTTCCTATATCGACAAAAATAATTTAACGCCAAAAAACTTAACCGACAAATTACAAAGTTTACATTTAATTCGTCCATGTTTAACGTTATCAGGTAAGCCTTTAACATTGTAATAGAAGTCGAAAAAGTACAGGTTATCGTTATAGTCAGGTAAATCGATGCCATCTCCGGTAAAAAACAATGCGGTAACTATATTATTCCTAAGTAACATAAAAATGGAACCCCTTTGGGGGGGAGGAGGGGCGCTTTACTTCGACAACATAAACGTACCTGCGATAGCTTTAAATTTACTGGTTTTATTCATCAACGTAATTCATACGTTGATATTATGTTATTCTATATGTGAAGCATACACGTAAACAGATTAATCCTGCTTAATGAGCTCTGCTTGTAGAATCTCGATAAATTATTTGTATTAGGTAGTATAATAGTCACATTACCCTATTAGGGAGCGCTAAAACCAATTACTCATTATTGCGTCGAAAAACTACTAAAAAATCTAAGGGTGAAAGTTTAAAAAGTCGTAAAACATAACTCTGAGTAATAACCACTCCTAACCAACTGAAATATTGTAAGAAAAAAATATCGAAAGTTATATTGGAAGAGATTGAATCAAAGTTATCGCTTACGAATATCGGATATTATCTACAATCTTTGATACAAAAGGAATGAGAAACCGCTGCTAAAGAGCTATTAAAGAGCTACTAAAATGGGGTGGCTCACTCACGTGATATGTGTAAGGGCATACTTTTAAGCAGCTCCAGATTATCGTAGGAACATGGCAACTTCAAGAGCTAGATCCTTGGTGACCATTAATATTGAAGGTACTACACAAGAAGATATTGTTTAGGCTTGTAGATTCAAGTATTCTAGAATCTACAAATAGGAATTGATATATGATCAAGTTTATCCTCATAGAGATCTCGATGAAAGATCGAGACTCCATACTGGTCAATACTAGTGTATCTTTGTATATACAAGTTCCTCTATACTAGTAAGTACTATCTCAGGCAGCATCTCTGTACTGATTCTCTGTACTAGTTAATAATAGTACTTTCAATAGTAAATACTAGTGCCCTTTATAGATATTTACATTTCCAGTGAATTTCTTATCTTTGGTGTTGAGAAATTTAATATTTGAAGTTGTACCAACTACTAATTGGCCATGTTGTAGTTCTATTGTTGAGTGTACTTAGTGACTCTACCTGTTATATTTCCAACACATTCTTTTGGGAGGTATTATCCACTTAGAAAGAAGAAGAACAGAAAGAGGACTAAAGATGAAGAAAATAAAACGTAGAGGATAAATTGAAGGAAGTGTAGTATTGAGAAAAGAAAGTGGGTAGGTATAAAAGCCAAAAAGATCTGTATAGTCCGATTCGAACCAATGACGTCCACAGTACCTTTTTTGTCAATATCTCAAAGTTTACACCATAATCACTTTGCCATTTCATATCTACAATACTATAAGGTAACTTGAAGCATTAAGGTTTATAAACTATATCATTAATCTGAACTTAAGTAAATCAAGTTAAGCCGTTGTGTTATTACTTCTTTTTTGCCCTCGACAGCGGCTTTGTTAACTTATCGGACATTTTTTATTCGTAGAAATTCACTTGATTTATATTATACCACGCTCCATTTTATTCCTTATAAAGTTTTTAAGGGGTATATGTTAAGTGCGTTGGTGATATTTAGGATACCTAAACAACTTAATGGCTCCCTTATTAATATGGTATATCGAAACAAAGATAAGAATACATAGCTTTGTAAATAAGTTACTTATATAAATTGTATTTTGAGTAACCCTTATTACTTCCCCGCATTTAGTATTTATGGAAGAGAGGCATATTCTGAATCCTCGTTTGGATATCCCATTGACAATACTGTTAACGATCTGAATTATGTATTTATAAATAGACTTTTCAATGGATTTGTACCCTTTCTAGTCGGAATCGTACTAGCTGGTAATTTAAAACTTTTGGGGGTCTTTATAATGATCATGGCTTAAGTTGGTGACGTTTCAATATGGACTTACTGTTAGTTCTTTATTATCAATTTATATGTTATTGTCTTTAAATTATTTGAAGTATCTAAAGTCATCACTAATAAGTGTATCATTTTGATGTAAATGATTATAATAAAAACGTTAAAGTATTAATATAATAAATGCGATGACCGGCCTAGTTTGGTATAAAGTATAGCTAAGGGTTCACGCATTTAATTTATAATACTTGATTTGTGATATGTTAGCGTGAGTTTAAAGGGGTACAGGTATGGTATGAATAAATGATTCAGAGCTAATGGTGATGTAGGCCAAGAATCTGCTTAGTTCCTCTGCTTTAGAGTCCAAAACCCTTTGTATGTACGCATTTTTTGTCAAGATGATCGTATGTGCATCTCTATTTCTTAAAAGATGTACTCCTAGGAAGTTTTTCTGCTTCTCTTAGTCGTTTTTACTTGTATTGCTTTCCAAGATATATCTTAAAGGGTTTAATAGCCCTTAGCTTAGGGTCTTTATTAAGAAATTTGTCAATATAAATACAAATGATGTGTTGATGGAAATAATAGATGTATACTGTATTATTAAAGTTTAACCTTTTGAGTTTAAGGGTATTAAATATTACTTTTAGACTTTTCAATTATTGTTTTAAAATCTGTTAAAGCTTTCAAAGGGAGGTAAGTATCTGAAAGACTTTGTTAATCTTAGAAATAAAATCTATATTATTTTCTTCTGGATATTTTAAGAAGTAGCCCTTAATAGTTTCTGGGATTTCCATAAATACCAGTTTTTTGAAGTTTGCCGTTTCAAAAACCCGAGTCAATATTGATTTGGTCGATGTTCCATTTATAGGAAACAGCAAGCGTAACGAGGATTTTATACGTGTAATACTTTGATATAGTATTAAATGATTTAATGTAATTAATACTTTACCTTTGTTTAAACCCTTGTATTACAATCTTTATCTGTACTTTTCGATCTGATCTTTAGAGTTAATTTTAACCTTAATAACATCTTTTGGTGTTAATGCATAGCGATCAATATCCCTTTTAATGGCTTCAAAGATTGTAACAGATAGCAATCTTCTTATCTCACTATGGAGGGCCTGCTTTTAGTGGCTGGGATCTTGGCTTTCTTAATCTTTTTCATACTTATTTTCTTTTTTTCCTTATTAATTAAAAGTATAAACTAGACTACGTCAACATTAATGATATTTACCGTCAAATATATTGGAATGTTGTTTACTGTTTCGATGACTATTTGGAAAGTACTCTTTCTTAGCTCGGAGTTCAAAGCTGTCATTATAGTGTTATAACGGACAACAATCTCGATAGTTTAGATATTTTTATTTTTCATAATAGATTTTTAACTTCCCGTAATTGAATTTTTTTCAAACCTGTCAAGTTCAAAGTCCTGACGATTTGGCCTATCGAGTTTCCCAGCCAGTTTGTCAAGTAGACCTTAAAGTTGTTTGAAAGGTTAGTAATGTCGAAAACTGTCATAAAAAAAAACGATTCCCCTTTTTCTTGTTAGATTAGTCTTTTGACCCTTTACTAATTTTGTAGCAAGTATGAGGACAATTATGATAGAGCTGGGGGTGAAAGAAAATTAAATGTTAGGTCTATAACCTGTATATCCCTTTCCTTTATCGTAAAAACCCTGATGAAGTATGGTGTACCAAATCCTACTCCTGTCATAAACCGCTAAGTTAATTATAATAACAGTTATTTCGAATCATTGAAGTTACAAGTGATATAATACCTTTCCAGTAACGGTATATATTCTTATCTTGTCCCAAATCATTCTGTTACAGCGTTTAAAAATTCCGCTTTTAGGGGTATATAGTAAAGAAAACACTAGATTAAATGCGGAGTAAAACATATCTTCATAATCAAATACTGAATAAGTCTATTACTATTATCGAGGATGAAATAGTTTATAATATACCTAATATTCTTTAAAAAAACAATTTGCTATACGATAAAAGGGTTTTTATTCCCTATGAAATGACAGATAGTTTTATTACAAAACTTAAAGTTATACTTAAACTTAATAATTTTTAGGCTACGGAGTTTGCTTTTTAAGTTAACAGTTGTTTCTAGGAAGTCGTCAAGAGTTTAGATGGACCTTCACTTCTCCCAAGTTTCGTATTGGAAGATTGATTGTTATTGAATGCCTTTGGAAAGCTTATAAGGAGTATAAATAAGGTTGAAACGTTACTCTTCTTGTTTCTTTTTAGTTCCGTCAAATAATTGAAGTGATTCCTTTACTGACTTTAGGCTAGGGTAAACGAATTTGATGTGCCAAAGGGAATTATTGAAGTATTTGATGGGAAATATAGAGATAGAATTGTAATAAAACTGTTGTGTAGTTGCTTGTATAATGGTGTAATTATTGGTTATGGTAGGAAATGTTTCCTCAATCTGTATATTAATCAAAGATAAGTTACTGATCCTAATACCTATGCTGTAAAGTTTTGATAAGTTGATTGGGTTTATAACGAACTAAGGGTAATAAAAACGATTTTAAAAGATCGGAGGGTTTTAATTGGAATGTTTATTCAATTTAATTGACATTTTCATCAATATTTTCCTCGTAGCTTGAATAATATCACCCGTTGTTCGAAATTCGTAGCAGGTTTCGCTTCGTATTTTAAGATAAGAAAATCATTTTTCGTTTTTCAAAATACGGTAAAGAAATCATCAGTAATCTCTAATAAAGTCTCAAAAATGAATTTTATCAATTTCAAAACAATTTTATGGTATAAAAGAAATTATAAAATAAAAAAGATTTGAAGTTACGTTTTGATAGCTTAATATTGAAAGTGGGGCTTTCACGACGGCACTACCCGTTTCTGATATAGCATCTGATTAGTTGTTTTGTTATAGTAACGTGAAAAGTGGGGTATTTAACTTAAAAAGTGGAGCGTTTAACGTAAAAAGTGGAGATTTCGGCGTTGAAAGTAGATGCCTTAAAACGGATATACCAGTGTAGGATACGACTTTTAATTGGTTGAAACTCTCTAATATAAGGTTCTATATAGGGTCTTACTTAGTAGACTAGTCAAATTGAATATCTAACTACGTAAATATGGGTAATAGTACAAAAAAATTATAATATTGTAAACAACGGTTTTTTTTACTTCACCATTGTTAACTATTGTGGATATTACGATATACTCTCATAGATAGTATATATAGGGAAAGTAGAAGTGCACTGTATTGCAGGGTATACTCCTGCAGAGTGCATGATAACGTGTCACATTGCAGGCTGCACTCTTGTAAGGCGCAGAGTACTCTATGCATGGATCGGTTTGGAATAGTCATTCCAGACCGAACGGCAATATGTGAAGCGGTTTAGAGTAGTACGCTTTGGGTGGGGACTTATAAACCCTCACCAATAGCTTACACCTTTAGATGCTCCTTCGTATTATTATCTTTATTATAATTTAACCAATCTAACGATTACTTTTCTAAATACCTCATTTTACGTAAATAGGTTTTAAACCTTACCGATACGTATAGTAAGATACTATAGCGATTTTAACTATTTGTATTTTAGCATTTTATTTTTACAAGAATTACACGTCGACATATACAAAAATTTTAAAGATTAAGTAACTTTAAAAAGTAAAACTTCAATACGATCTTATTCACCCTTATTTAACGTTTTAACGTACCCGGGAATTTTTTGAAAAGCGTCTCATTACGTACCAGGCCACGTAAACAAAAACCATCAAGTTTCGAAACCCTACGTTAGGACCCATTTAATCTTATATAATCCATACCGATCGTTCCAATAATATTGGTTACGAATCAAATATCTAAACCTACCGCTTTAGCAAAATCGGTTACGAATTAAGTAACTAAACCGATCCTTTTACCAAGTTCGGTTACGACACACCAATCCGGAACGATTATCAAATAACAGATTATATAATTGCACTTCCTTTGCCTTACCCACTTTTCTATATCCGTCTTATAATCGCCCTCTATATTTAAAGTTTAATATTTATAAAGGTTTAAGTTTTTATGATTATTTAACTCATGTATTATTACTCAACGTTAACAAAACTCATTTAAAACGTTTAATTGGTTTAGAGTTACGTCTTATTTACGTATCATTCAAAGTTTATTTATATTAGCTAATGTTAGTAAGTCATATTTTTCATTTTTCGATTATTTTATTTACTTTACGTTTGCCTTTTATAAGAACCTAAATCCAATTTCGACCTGAAATCATTAACTTAAACCGGTTTAACATACCAAATTCGTATAACAACCAATTACCCTAAAGACGCCTATAGTTATAGCTCTAAGACTAATATTACTTAAAAAAACTAACGTTAATTTCGACCTTTTACTCAAAAATATGGGAATTTGGAAAATCATAATATACGAAATCGATCTGGGCCTTTAGGATGACACCATCGATTTGCCAGTTGAGAAACTCAACTAATATACGGCAAATATATATATATTGGCTGTTATATTCCGTTATTAGGGAAAAAAGGCCTAAAGACCTAATTTACTGGACAATTTCTATAAAAAAAATTGAATTAAACTTTAGATATATGGTAAATAGTAAATCCTACTATTGATAAAGCCTTACGGATCCAATGATAAATTAGAAGTATTAATACCTTCGAGGGTTGTAATAGCCTCCTTACAAAAGCCTCATTCGAAATAGTATAATTCGTTAACATATGAGACTAAGAGGATAAATATTTATACCTAACGGAATTTGTAAAAGGGTGTTACCTTACGAAGTGAAAAAGACTAGTGTTAAAATAAAGAAGACGAGGTATAAAAATACCAAATCCTATACCTGTATTATAAGCCAGAAATAGAAACCCCCCCCCCCCCCAAAAAAAAAAATTACAATTATTATCCACCACGTAAGTATAATACACACCTACGCTGATATATACTGTGAAATAAAACCGAATACCAAACTACTTCCCAAACATTGGAAACGACCCGTTCGGCTATAGAGGAAGCGGCCGAAATACCGAAAAAAGCTCGATTAACTGTAAAAAAATCGGTTAAAACGTAGAAAACAACCCGATCTAGTAATTTACAAGCGGCATAAAACTCCAATACGTGCCTTGAAAACCAATACCCGTAAACCATGACCCTTACTGTAACCTTTTACCACACCGCTTTCCTACTAATGGGAACTATCTTATGAAACTAACCAACTTAACGAGGCTTCAAAACAGGGATTACAATTATAACGGTAAACCATACGAAGGATTTAATAATAAAATATACGTAGTACTTAACATATATAAAATATTAAATATCGAATTATTTTAATTTTAAATTATTTCAGCCGTTATTTTTCCCGCGTAAGTTAAAGAGTGGCATATGTATTACTTTGTATAGGTTCATATATTTGCGGAGTTTAATAGTCTTCTTCAATTTTATTTCATTACGGAGATTAATTACGAACTTTATGATAAGAACTGGATTAGTACAACTTAGAAATCCGTGAAAAACTAACAGGAAAACGCCAATAAAAACTTATAGGAAATCCTTACCGCTTTATTAACAAAGTTCCAAAAGTGTTAGGCGGCCCTTAAATCGGAATATGAAGGCGATAAACTATTCATCCAAGAAATAATAAAAGATTACCGCGGAAACCCGGATCTTGACATTATACTTTTTAAACCAAAAAAGGACCTAAAGGCCTTTTGTATAAATTTGAAAATATTATTTAACACTTTGATACGCAGATAAACGAGCTTCGAATTGATATTGATAACTAATAAAACCAGAATCAAATGTAAAACCACTAAAGTAAATATCTTGAAGATAATTTACTACGTTTTGGATCGAACATTCAAAGTTTAACTAAGGCAAAACAAGCGTTAAAAATATAGGTATTAAAAAGAAAACTTTGGTAATAAAGGATAGGGACGATCTTTCGAAAATCAAAAAACGTACCAAAACTATAGTAATACCTACGAAAAGGCATACAAAGCCTTATAGCTTTATAAAAGCGGTGTATAGTACACGGTGAAGTCGACTAGTTTAAAAATCACACTGTTTACGGGACAATTCGGATTAAACGACAATTTTGAGCCAAATATAATTTTAAGAATCGGATAAAAGCCAATTTTACAGTATACTTAACCGAATACAAAGGTATAAATAACGGATTCCACACCTATCTTCACGAAGGTATATCCGGAAAAGACAAACTTCAATATAATAATGCCTACTTATTAACCTACGGCAATGAAACCGCCTAACGAATCTTCGCCGGTTTGTAAAACACCTTTTTTATATATATTATAGGCTTGAACTGTGTAAATAAAATCTTCAACGCCTATATAGCGTCGAAATTCATGCTTCTTAATAGATACGAAAATAGGTTTTAAGGCATTATACCTAATACTAGCGTAACCGAAATCTTGACGGCCTAAAAGCGACTATTCGACGTATATACAACGAAGTTTACGAAGTTTTAGTTAAACTGAATAGGAGAACACCGAAAGGTATTATTTAGTAAAAGTAAAGTGTCGTTGCTCGGAGTAGTTGTAGTAAATTTACCTTTCGAACCAATTAAGTTTAATGTAATGGACTTTAAAATCCTATTTTTTTTATTTTATCAACTAATATAAATGAACTCGTAATTAAGTTCCGGAATAAGATTAAATAACTTATTCGCGTTTTAAATAGCTTATCTGTATCGTTTAAACTTAAGTTCGGCTACTTATAGTTTTTCCCCAAAGGACGTATAATTAAGGTTGCCTATTTAATTTAGCTGCAATTGCAGACTTTGCATCTAATATTAAAATACACAGCTACAAAACGTGTTTTACGTTTGTTTTATTCCTTAGGCTATATAGACATAGGAAAAGACGTATTTACAATTATCGAAAGATTTTATTATAAATATTAATTATACTTATAAGCCTTATAGCTATTTAAGTTCCGCCTTTAAAAAGATACGGATTTTAACTACTAAGTAATTGTTAATATTATATATTTAGATACCTAACGGGTTTTTTACGCCATCTATATGTTAACATTATTTTAAACCGCCCAATTTACGCAAAGCTCTCCCGTTACAAATCGTTAGAACGCTTTAGTTAATTATTGGTCGAACTTTTACATCGAACCTCTGAACTAAATTACTTACAACGTCGGCACGGCTTTTAATTCCACTGAATAGCGTACTAAAACTCGGATAACCGGTAACGAATAGAAACAAATCCTGATAAAAGGCTTATAGGTATTGAGAAGTGGAAACTATATTACGGACTTCTAAAAAGAGCGTATACGGTATGGGTAAAAAAATTGAAAGGTGATGGTTTGAAGGAATTTATCCTTTAAATAATGGTTAACGCTGTGAATAATACTTTTAACCTAAGTGGGCTTATTCCTACGCTTCTTATATTTGATACCTATTCGAGGATTTATATAAATTTTTCCCTGTTACTATTTAAAATACAAAGAGCTAAAGTTATGGCGAAAGCTATGGCGGCACTATGCTTTCTGCGGAAAAATAACGATATATTTAGAATTTTAGCCACAAGGAATGGTCTAAGTAAAACTGGCGTTTTAAATCTACTTTTGTAATTTGAAGTTATAGTTTGGAAAACGAAACATAAATGCATTAGCCCTTCAAGAATTAACGGGTTCAAAGGTTACAATATATTGGTAAACTTATTAAACAAAACGAATTCATTTCGTTAGATAATATTCCACGAATATAAAATAAAAATGAAGAAAAAACGCCCGGAGTTATAAGACGAATATAACCTCTTACAAAATATTACCTTAAACAGCGAATTAAAACTGATCCTAGCTTTAAACTTACCCTAAAAATACGACTGCAACCCGATTACGCCAAATGAAAACGGACTATTTATATTAGCCCCATTGAAACCTTGCCACCGAAGGCGCTCCTTTGGCTCGAAAACCAAAAAACTCCCTAAAAACTTTACTGCAGACTCTTTTATTACGTAAAAGGAAATGACAAACCACGAACTTAGCCTAAAGCTCCGCCATAAAGGTATTATTACCACTTTAAATACTTTGTTCGAATAATTGACCTAAACGTAAATCTTAGCTTTCGTCGACTAAAGCGAATTTCGTTCTAAACGTTTCGAATTAGCTATTCACGGTATTTATGGGATTTTTCTAATACGCTTTCTTTATGAAGTTAAAGATGAAACTAGGAAACTATACAAAAAGACCCGCTTAATTGGGATAGGATATAATGATAAAGGTAAAAAATATTTTATAAACTAATCGCTTACGTTATAGTGGGTTAACTATAGCCTGGTTTTTACATTTGAATCCTCTCTTAACGTACTATATAACCTGTATGTCAAAGTTCGAGATATAATATAGACGTATACACAATCTAAGAATCGACTTGAACGACGAATTTACGTTTATATACCTAAAAACCTTAAGTAACACCACCCGCCTAAGACGATTTTACGTATTATAAAGCCACTTTATGGTTTAGTCGAAACCGGTATTTACTGGTATAACACTTACCAAAGGTATTATAAGGAATAACTCGGAATAACTAACTTTACCTTGAACTCTTACTTATTAGTATCGACGGCCAATTCGAAGGGCTTTGTATTAATTGGTATATAAACGGACGACACTTTCACGTTATATAATACCTCTTTTTTGGGTTTTTGAAAAAAAAGAAAATTTTGGAAACCGGTTTGAAAACTAAAACTAAAATGTACCTTATGGAGGACCACGTAATCGATTTCAATAACGCTACTATAATTTTTCGAAACGGTACTTAAAGCCTTACGTAAAAGGAGTAGTTAGATAAATTTGCCTTTGTCGTTTTAAATAACGTAAAACAAGCAGACAAATACAAATTCTAACGTGTATGCAGCGTTTAGGTTACTTCTAGTATAACTAAAACCGGTATTTAACCTTTCGGTCGTCACGTAATATCAAATTGACTCGACGGATAATATATACCAGGCGTTTAATAAACGACTTTGGTGGCAAATATACAATTTAAAGCGCGGTTTATAGCTGGTTCCGCTAAATATACGTATTTTAAAGCTGTTTATTTTTATCAACGGCTCCTTCATCAATACTAACGACTTCAATTTACAAATAGGCTTTATCTTAATCCTTGGTTACAAAATACCGGTACGAAACAGCTTTAGCTTCTAGGTAATATTATCAATTAAAGCTTGAGTAAGTGTAAAAGGGTTATAAAGAACGTTTTAACATCCGAAATATATATTATAATTAAAGATTTCGATTTAGGAATTACTATAGCGATAACGGTCCGAATAATTATTTCCAACCTTAGTTTATGTCATATCCCTCTTATTATGTATAATAACACATTTTATTTTAATAAATGACTGGTTAAATTTAGATACAAAGAACGAAAAAAAGATTAATAATCGATATTATAGCTTTACGCGAGTCATATAAACGCCGTGAAATCGAGGAAATAAAGTGGATCGATGGAAAATCCAACCCAACAGATACGATAACCAAAGCTATGCAAAACGGAGCCTTAAAAACACTTATATCGATAAGTATATTGTTTGTTAGAGTTATTAAAAAGGGTTTATGACCCTAATAAGCTACTATACCAATTTTTTGCTAATTTAAATCGCCTCGTACTATATCATTTATACCAATCCCCGATTTTACCTTTATTTGATCTACACATTTACGCTGATTACCAATATTACCTTTATTCAAACCTATTATTCATACCGATTCCCCATTTTACTTTCAGTTTACCCTATTATTTCGTATTTTTATCATTATATATATCTTGATCCGATGAACTAAAGGATTTGATTTTTTTTTATTTATTTGATTTTACGATATCGTACCAATTTTAGCATATTACCTTTTTGGAGGTTTATAAATTATATCAGATTTATTACATTGAAACATTTATTTTGTAAAGAGTCATAATATTACTATATAACGTATTATATTATATCTGGGCACGTTAGCCCAGCCAAATAGGTATTTATCTACTAACGAAAAGGAAAGGGCGACGTTTTCGCATCCTTATTATCTTCCCCGTCGCTTTCCCCCTTTATACTAGCATTACAGCTATTACCGCTCTCGACGTTATTATCGTTAATAAGGATATCTCCTTACGCCTTATTAGTTATACCTTTGGATAAAGGTATAGGGGAGGATTACCCTTTTTACAGCGGCGTACGATAAGGTCGTTAAACTTATCTGCGTAGTATATATATAAGCCTCGTTATTAGGCAGCAACGGCGGCTACCGTTTTCTTAATCCGCCGGTTGGCACTTGTTACTAATTAATATCAGCTTATTTTGGTTATTTCCAATAACAATTGTTTTTCGAATCACCCCGAACGGTATATTTTTGCTAAAGGATATTTTTAAAATTCGGCTCAAACTTACCAAAAAGCCGGTGGGCGCGCAATAAGGTTTCGGCCCACGGCGTTGAGACTACCGGAACTGGGGCGTATTAGTTGTCAATCTGTTTGTAACGATAGCAATAGGTCGAACGACCTCCGTTTTCGTAACAATTGCCAACGGACTTATCCGCAGCTGTAGATACGACATATGACTCGTAAGGCGTGTTTATTAGTGGTCCGAGGCTACGGACCCAGGTGCGTCGTTCCAACGCCTTACGCGTTAAAAAAGCTTCGCGGCGTACCTAAACGATACGAAGTTCGAGGCAGCGGAATAGGTACGCCTCGTATTCCTTTTTTTAAAAAAAAGAATTAGAAGTATACGAACAGATAGATTAGGGACATCTGAAACTTGGAGTAGCTGTATTAGGCTACGCTTACGGCGTAAAAGAGGCTCTACGGGTAATGTGGGTCTTATTCATGAGGAAAGGGTAAGGTATATAACCTTAAAAACCCCCCGCTTTTCCCCCTAGGAGTGATGGAAGAGAAAGAAAGAGGAGGGGGGGATGGGGGCGAGGCGAAATCGGTAGGGGGCTAGGCGGCGTAGTAGCAATGGGTTTGGGTAGCGTGGTAGCAGTATGGTTGGGCGGTGTGGCGGTGGTGGTGCTAGGCGACGTGGCGGTAGTAGCGGTGGGACTTGGTGACGTAGCGGCTAGCGGAGTAGCGGCGACGGGCGGCGTGGCGGCGATAATATAAATGATGCCCGAAGAAGGCGGGTTACTGTTGTTGGTAGTGGTGGTGCTATGGGCGGCGGTGGCAGTGACGGCGGCGGCAGTGGCGCGCCGCCGCTTATGCGTCAGATAACGCTTTACAGTTCGGTTTTTGCGCGTTACCTATTTAGAGGAATGGTTAGTAATAGGTATTAGTTAAGTAACCTACCTATAGGAACGGCTTGTTTTAGTTTAGGGGAATAAAGGTAAAGTAGGAATACGACTTGATTTATTGGGTAGGGATAGAGGTTGATTTGAAAAGGAAACTTGTAATTGTTTAAATTACGCACTTTTTTTAAAAAAAGAAATAATTTTTGCATAAACCGACAACGATATATCTTTTATACTAACCTAATATGTAATTACCTAATTATCTCTATGTAATCACCCATATATTATTACCCTTATAAAAAATCGCGAAAAACGTTATTACTAATTATATCACCCCTATTTAATTATATTAACTAAACCCGAATTATAAATATAACTTCGGCTAAACTTTGCTAATCCTAACCGAATTTACTAATTTAAACCTTTTGTAATTAATATAGGAATAATACTATTACTACGGAAACTCACTAATTTAGATATTTTACAATTGATGCGGCAACAATACTGTTATTATGAAACCTATTAATTTAAACCTCCATAATCACAACTACACTATTACTATTAGGTTATAGAAACAGGATATAAAAGGAAAAAAGAAAAGATTACCTGTGTGTATATTACTATAAACCCTTATAAATATTATATATAAGGCAAGTAGCACTACACTATATTGCAGAGTATACCCCTGTAAAATGCACGATAACGTGTCACGTTGCAGGCTGTAATTTTACAAAACGCAGAGTGATTAGTATGGATCGGTTTAAAATGATTATTCTAGACCAAACGGCAATGTATAGATTGGTTTGAAATAGCTATACTAGACCGAACAGTAATACGTGGAACGGTTTAGATTAGTACGTTCTAGATGAGGACTTATAAACCCCCACCTGTGGCGTACACCTTTAGATGCTCCTTCGTATTATCATCTTTACTATAACTTTACTAATCTAACGATTAATCTTCTGAATACCTTATTTCACGTGAATAAGTTTTATACCTTACCAACAACTATAATAATATCCGCCTTTTCTTCCTTTTTGAAAGATTTACCTGTATTGGAAGGCCATAGATTTAGGAATAGTACTTAATAAACTTGTGTGTTCAAAGGCTCGCGGGTTCTGATGCGGTGGGATTAGGCGCGAGCGGCATGACCTTTGCGAGTGGGTGCCACTGGAAGAAAGGAGTTAGCCAGGGTACCCTATTTAGGAGGGTGGTAGGAGTATAGGGTGCCAGGATATAAGGGAGGCGCTTACTTTTCTTAGTTACTTTGGTGGTTGATTAGAGGAAGTTTGAAGTTTAGGGGCCGCATTGTTAAGAAGTGCTTTTATATAGAGTGGCGGTGCACAGCTCACCGCGTATATGCAGGGGTTCCTTTGTTGGTACAAAGTCTTCTTTATTGCTTGCGTGTGACTTTTCACGCGTTTTACGTCCACCACTTCTGGGGGCTTTTAATACGCTTTTTTTTAGCTCTATAGGATCCCTCTTTTGGGGGACCAAATTGGTCGTAACTCTAGCGTGATTAGGCGCTAAGCGGGGACTGAGACGGCCATGTTGCGTGGTCCGACTAGGACTGTAGTTTACACACCTACGGGTCTCTAAACTGCTTGGCACCCTAAGATCTTTATTAGAGGGGTGGCGGAGGCCGCCAAAGGTCTCTTGAGGTCACAATGGCATACGTTACGACTCCCCCCCCCGGTATAAACAGGGATATTTCGTAGTAGCTAGTGCGCCGCTTCGCGGCTGGCACTGCCCGGTGATAGTACAATGCAAAAGAAAGGAAAAAACCTGTGTTAAATGACTCTATTATAAACCTACAGAGAAACTTTTCCTAAATTAACTGATGTATCAACCACGGTCAATAGGCTCATTTTTTGGTTTTCTTGAAAGGATTAAATTTGACGTGTTATTTTCTTTCTAAAGTGGATTTTCGTTTTGGAAGTTCAACTAAACGTTTTGTAATGTTAAGGGACCGGATTATTTTAATTCACTTCGCATACTGATTTTTCAACCTAGAAATTCAAGCTTAGTCTAGGTTATGAATTAAATAGAATATTTAATTTCGTTAACCTGATAATCTTGATAGATAAGACTTTTCTGATATTTTAAATGTTGTTATTCAAAGCTCTAAGGCCGAATAATGTAAATAGCGTAGGAAACGAAGTTTTTGAAGAGGTTTTTGATAGTGGATCGGTCCAGTACCTAAGTATATGCTAATTAACTTGAAAATGGTTTTATGCGAGTCCCCAATGCCTATGATAACAGCTAAAAGGTCTCAAGTACTCAAAGAAGTAATTATCAGGTAAGCCCGAATCAGAGTACGCATTGTTTTGAAAGTCTGTGAAAAATTGTAGTTGATAGGCGTAAATTAGAAAACGTAGTCCTCATCCATGACAACTTTATTTATCTTTATCTTAAAGATAACCTTTAAGATATTTAAACAGTTATTGTTAATAGCATATAATTTGATTGTTGTTAGATATACGTTTATATTTGTAAAGAGTAAATTCTCAGTCTTTTCATAATTGTTACTTAGGCTTTAATAGTTATCTTTTATCCTTAGAGTTAAAAAAGGTGTTTTTAGTGTTTTCTTCCCTTTTTATATATATATACATATATATACTATCACCGGGTAGTGTTCACTATATAAGTAGTATAGTGAAGATCTTACTAATAAAAAATACATATATATACCGACAAAAAGGTTCGTAACTTGAATGTTCCTACCTAACAACAACTATCCTATTCGAAAATTCCTGTTTCTAAGTCGTACCGTAGAATCCGTTAAATAAACTATTGCGAAAGCCCTGTTCCCAAAACAAAATTTATATATGGTTAAGTCTCCAATCTTAAACACCCGCGGCTAATTTTCGGGCAATGTGTTGTAAGTATGTATTAAATGCCGTTAGGGTCTTATAATGAACTGTATTAGTTCTTATTAAGTGCAATGAACTCAACTTAATTACGAATATCAATTATATTTGTATAAGTTGATCCCCGTGTTACATAAAGGAGGGTAGACACTATAAGGTGTTTCGGAAAGAGGTTTTAACAAAATATACTTGTAAAGAAAAGTGTCCCGCCCTATACAACCTTTATTTATAAAACAAAAACACAGATAAAAACCTTTAACAGAAATCGGACCCTAAGCCAGCCTTTCAATTGAGGCGTTAAGGTACCTCACAGTTTAGAGACTCGTAAAGGCATTAAAACTACAGCCTTAACAGGGTTATGTTATACAGCTATCTCAGTCCCCACTCAATACCTATTTGTATCGAGAATCTAACCGCTCTAAAAAAGTAAAAGGCGGATAAAATACATATATTTCGGTTAAAAACCCGTATCAGTGGGAAATATATACTTTACAACATCGTTAAGAAAGTACTTTACAACTTCGGTAAAAAAATGACAGCACGAACTACGTTTTTACCCCGCGCTGCAAATTTAAGAAGTGTAAAAAACCGTAAAATAAGTTACAATACTAATTGGGTGGTGTACCGTGAAAAGTCTTTTGTAAACAGCTGAAGAAAAGTATTCAAAGTGATGTAGAAAGTTACATTAAGCGAACAGGGCGCCGGTATAAGTGATAATGGCTCAAAGAGAAATAAATAAATAAATAAATAGTACCGTTAAATACAAGATTTTATAATAAAGGTATTTATTTAAGATCTTGAAGCGTAAAATGAATTAAATTTGTATTGTAATGAAAATCGAAATATAAAAGGTCATATTGGCATAAAACTAGGGATGGAATCGTTGGTTTTAAGGGCTGTTTTCTAAATGCACCGCTATACGGGTAGTGCGCTAGACCGACGACGATCTCCATAGCCAAAAAAAGGTTGCCGGAAAAAATTCAAGTGGTGATAAAGCCGATTAAAAATGTGGTGGTAAAATAGGATTTATATAAAGTAATGGTGTTGAAAGCGGCTGGACTTAAAATTCTTTCTCGTAAGTGAGCACTGTTGGGGTTTACATTGTAGGCTCACTACCTTCCTTAACAAGGTGTTCCGTGAACTCATGCCATGAAATTTGACGTAAGGTCGAAAATGTTCCTCTTTTTTCATTGGTATAGTAGTGCATGTCGATTTGTGTAGTTTCGGCTTCGTTGTTGGGAATACTGAGGGCGTTTTTTAAGCTTAGATGTCAATCTATCATATAAATCAACAGCTAACTTGAGTCTTTGCCATTCCAGGTGGTCTAGGATATAGGGAACCTTAACTTTTGCCTCTCCATCAGCAATATTATTAGTATTGACGGCTTGAAGTTTTTACTCAGCTTTAGTCTTGCAAGCATTACAAGCTGCTCTTCGTTCTTTCCTTAACAAATCTTTAGGTTTCAAAGTCCTTAAAGCAATGGGAGTAACACTAAAGCGTAGGAATCGAAGGGATGATGATTTAGCCGGAAGTTCTAAGGGATCGTAGACAATAACAGTCCTTTATAAAGAGGACTATCTTCACTGGTACTGCCAGAAGACAGTCTTGGTGATGTAAATAAGTTACGTTTTGGGGATTTCAAAGGGTTATCTTCAAAGGTATTAGAAGGTTTATAAAAAGTAGATATTTTCGATCTGAGCGATAGTAATTGTATTGAATTAAAGTTAGTAGAATGAAACAGTAGGGAATAATTGTTCTGATAATATGCTAAAGGTATTATATAAGAGGGTATTCTTTAGGCTTTTAGATTCAAGTATTTTAGAATCTACAAAGAGTATTTAATATATTATCGCATGTACCCTTATAAAGATCTCAATTTAAGATTTAAACTCCATACTAGTTAATACTAATGTATATTGGTATATCCTCGTTCCTTTATACAAGTAAAGAATAACTCAGGCAGTATCTCTGTGCTCATTCTACTTACTGATCAATAATTGTATTTGCACTAGTAAATACTAGTGTCTTTTGAAGATATCAACATCTTCAGTGAATTCCTGACTCTTGGTGTTGAAAGTTTTAGTACTTGAAGTTATACCTAATACTGACTGGCCCTGTTGCGGCCCTATTGTTGAGTGTTCTAAGTAACTGTACCTGTTGTATTTCTAACAATGAGCTCAGGCACCAGCCTATGATTAAACTTTGCGAAATTACAAAGATGAAATAGATTGACAGGAAGTTAAACCTAGCAGACTTAATATCTAAAGGCGTTTCTAATAGCGCATCGGAAGCACTCTTGTCTATAAGTACATTATTCGCTAATATTACTTAAATAGTCGTATAACCTCATCTCTGATAGGCAACGTTTCTTTTTGTTTCTTTGCGAATTTTTCATTTCTATGAATTTTAATTCTCTACGAATTTACCTCACATTTTACTCTTTATATGGATAATTTATAGCTTACTTACTATATTTTACATTCCTTATTTACTGTTTCTCACTTGCGTTATGGTTTTTCAATGCAATTTTTTCTACACAACTATATGTATATAAGGTGGTTTATTACCAGAAAAAAAATAAAAACAAGGTAGCTATTCGCTGCCGAAGAGGGAATAGGAGGGGGAGGAAATAAATTCGTCTTTATCGTTGTCGTTGTCATTTTCGGTACCACCTTCGTCATTGTTATCATCGTCGTTGTCACTGCCGATATCGTCGCCTTAAAGAGTTCTAAGCACTCCCGACGCCTTGGGTTATATACCTTTAGGCAAAGGTTGATAAGTCGGGTCGCCATTCCTACAACACCGGGCAAAAACGTTATCAAACTTGTTTCCGAAATATAGACGTAAGCTCGCGCATTATGCGTAATAATGATAAAGGCTTTCGCGGGCCGTTTATTACAGTTTAACGATAATTAAATTTAAATCATGGATTACGTATTGAAGAAGTGGAATAATTTACTATAAATATGGCGAGCGCGTAAAGAGATGTCTGCGAATGCAATGAACATCACCGGGACGTTCCTACATCTATTATCTCTTTGCTTGTAACGATAATAGTATACAAATACGCTCCTGCTTTAACGATACTTGTTATACAACTTACCAAAGACGGCGGAAACAACGTAGGATACATAAATCATAACCATGGGATAACCAAGGGCGTTTACCTTGATCCGGCGTTTTAACGCCTTCCGCACTAAAGTGAACTCGAAGCGTACCCTAGCGAAACGCTCCTCCAAACGGTGAGTTCATTTCGATATCTCAGCCTCGTTAGAACAAAAGTTAATATATAATACGATGCGAAAGATAATTGTTACTTACTCCTATATTACTCGTTAATCTCACGATTACAATATTCAATAAACGTTACGGGTAAAATTGGAGTTTGCAGTCGGAGAGAAAGGATAAGATTTATAATCTTTTACTGCCCCCACTACTACTATTACTGCTATTACTGATCTTTACATTCATTTTAATTTTAGTCTTACTGCTTAAAAGCAGCAAGGGAGAAGGTCAGAATATATTATACGGGGGTAATTGGTGATAGGAAGGAAAAGCTGATAGTAAATGGGCTGAAAGATGCGTTAGAAGTTGTTATAGTCCGACCTACGATGGTAAGCCAAGTAGGTGCCAAATGGGATTTACTATTGAGGTGCGGAGAAAGAATAGAAGAGGTTACCGTGGCCCAACGTGCAGGACCCTTGGGCAAGACTATGTTATGACCCAAGAACATCGGAGGGTCAGAACACAGGCCAGTATGGGGCTAAGCCACTAAGAACCTAATGTCCAACACATCAGTTGGGGATATCTCTTATGTCAGCAACCTTAGGGTTAGGGTTACGCACTAATGATCATTGGGATCATGTTTCGATCCAACAGATCCAGGATCATTGGGATCATATTTCGATCCAACATGATCCAGCACTGAAAGCGTATGACGGATTAAAGATATAAGGACACGGTCAGCACCACATAGATAGTATTTCCTTCATAGCTCTTCAGTTGTAAATCTAAGTATTCAGTCTCAGTATATTCTGAATAGCCTCACGGCTTTTGATCATTACTTGCACGGTTGCGATATTGTTCACTCAGCACCTCTGCTACCTTCTTGATAACATAAACCCTCTGACACCTTCTATATACTCACGGGTATTTCGTGTGATCATTACAGACTAGTGCCCCGCCCGTTACGTGCCTTCACATATGCCGTGTATGGAGCATACCCAACCTATACCCGGACCGTACCCGGTTCACACCCGGGCTGAGCCTAGGCCGGATATTTCTTATCCCGTTATATATACAGTTGCGTAACCTATAAGCTTGACAGTCAATCGACTGAATTGATAATATACCCTTCGTTTCCCCAGATATTCTAAAGTCTATGGCGCCCCGTTAAATATACACCAGATACTGGCCGTATTCACTTAAAACGCAGATCGGGCGTAAACCAGTAATATTACGTTTAATATATTGTATAACGTTTTAACCGGTTGAAGCTAAATCTCTGACGTTATATTACGCGCCCCTTAGCCTTATTACCGGTACCTTATAACACTGCCGTAAATGAGGTATATAATATATTTTTTTTGCCAACAGCATCGTATAACATACTTTTTAACACGTTATATAATATATCCTTTTTTCTGCTTATATCGTATAACGCGCCGTATAAAGTCTTATTTTTACCTCTAGTACCGTATAACGCGTCCCGTATAATATACAACCTTTACCTAATTCGGTTTGTTAATCATTATAAATACGGACGCCTCCATACTTTTTAAAACTTCCTCCTTTTTCCTTTTACATTATCGACCGCCTTCGATAAACACTCTTTTTGTAATTATTTAATCTCTTTTTTATATATCCTAACCTATAATTCCTCTTAATATATTTTTGGTTTTTTCCCTAATTTATCATTATAGCCGACGTATATAACGGGTTTAACTTGAATTATGTAATCTCCGGCGCCCTTAACAATATAATAAACTATTCCTCAAAGTATATTTCCCCTTTATATACTAATAATTACTAATAATTACTTATTATAACCTCTTCGCGTTATAAGAGATCTTCACATATTTAAAAAAAATAAAAATAAAAATAAACCTTTTTCATTATAAGTTAAGAACGATTATATATTATATAGTAATCGCCTTTTAATCTTGAATGTTTCTTTTTTTACGTCCGAGTTTATCGGAAATAAAGGTATCGTATATACCAGAAAGTCTTTGATGAAGTAAGTTTATAAATAAACCTTATAATAAACTTAATCGTAAATGGACTTTTTATAATATATTTCAAAAATAAGTTTACTTATGGCATTGTTCTATTTACGCATCGTTTTATGCTAATTGACTATTATGGTAAAGAACAAGCACTATATTCTATACCTTACACATAAACATTAAGGAAGTATCTCGTGTTATTGACCCATTTTTACCCCTACCTTTTCTAGGTAAATGAATCAATTTACCCTACTTTGTAATATCATTTAAATATAAAAAGTTTTGATTATACCATCCGTATAAATTGTTACCACTTTAGTTATACGTTTACCTCACCCCCTTTTTTCGGGTCCGTCCTTACCCTGGATTCTTCCGTTACCCTTTATGATTTCGTTAATTTATAAAGATAAAATACCTTCGGTTAACCGGACTTTAACTCGTAATATCTTTGTCTCGACCCCCTTTAATCACCATCGTCCACCCTTCCGTAATTGTGGCTTAAAAGATTGAAATAATATAATTATTTAAATATACTTTTAATAATGAATTAAATTTGCGACTTACAAAATATAATAAATAATGTTCATGGTTTAATTGTATTATTTCCGATTTTACCCGTATTTTTTATTAACCTTCAATAAGCTTAAGATTGTCTTCAGGTAAATCGCGTTATCCGGTTTTAAATTAATATATTATCTTTTTTAATAGCCCATTCAAAAGGTTATTCTCTTTATCCCGCCTTTCGCCTTATTTTTTTTTGACTGTTATTATCGGCTTTTTTTAAAGTTTATCCCTTTTAGCGTTATCTTTTATCGTCGACCTCTCTTAATATCCGTTCCTTTCCATATTATCCGCTATCGGACTCTCCTAACGCCCGCCCCTTTTCGCATTATCCGCTATTTTCGACGTCGCTTCGTATCCGTCCCTCTTTTTACCAACCCCCCTTTTCGACGTTTATTAATTTTCGTTACGGTTTTTATCGTACCCTTTCTCCGGCGTTACCTAGTTTCTGGAGCTAATTTTGATACGTTTCTTAACGTTAATAATGCTCGTATTCGCTAAATCTTCATAATAATAATAATAATAATAAATAAATGGATTTTCGTTATATCGTAAAAAAAGCCACCTTATGATCGAATACGTATCCGAAAAAGTCGGGTAAATTTTATCCGGCCTTACCTATTATATTATCACTTAATTTAATAAGAAATTTCATTGTCATTCGTAAATAAAGTGTTTTTTTAAAGGTGTAAACGTTTTGTCCCACGTTTATCGTTTAATATCAACTTAACGTCAACGTCGAAATACCGGGTTATCGTAAACCCAAATATCTCCCTATTCCGTTTCAAATTTATTTAAAGCTATGATATATAAGTAATTTTCAAGTATTTCCTATTTCGGCTTCTTTGAATCTTTTAATTAATTAATATATAATAAACATTATTTCCCACTGTTTTTACTAGGAGGATTTTTTATACTTCAAATTCTTCGTATTTAACTTTCTTCATATCGTTAATTACCAAAACTAATCTTGGGCGAACATCTCATAAAACTTGTAAATGAAAAGGGTTTAAAACCACCCGTTTAATTAAGTTTATATAAAATATAAGGTAGTTATGAGTGATATTTAATCCGATATTAAATGGGTTCGAAATATCAATTATCCGGTATTCATTATAAAATTAAACGAGTTATTTATTTAAACGATGAATTTTAATATTTCAAAGGTTTAGTTTAATTTAATCCCTTAATTTATATTGTTTTACCGGACGTCGTTTACGATTCGTCGCCGTTTTCATTTATTATTAAATATAAGCTATCGCCATTTGGGCAAACTTCGTCCCTTCGCATAAATCAGTTAAAAATGTAGTAACTCACTCCGCCGGAATAGTTGATAACTTTATATCCCTATTTAATTTCAAAACAAATAACATTTCGTATCCATTTATTCAAAAATTCGCGTTAAACCCGGTAACCATAGATTTCCGGTTATTCAACTCGAATTAATAAACAGGCAAATATAAAGCTTAAATATATTACGAATGAACGATAACAATACTTCAAAATTTTCGAACTCTTCAATTTACACGTTGAATATTGTTATCAATTTATAGATAATATATTGTAAATAAACCTTTTTCGATTTTTTTAAAAAATATAAAGTAGTTTGGAATAAGTTTACCTAATCCGAACCGCGGTTACTAATAATGAAACTTAGGAATTTATAGAATCTTGTTTATATATTCCGAAAGCGTTTCGTGTACGTATGAGTAATTATAAATTATATCACCTTTAACCAAACAAATTTTAAAAGGCGATTTGTAATAATTAGTAGATATTAGGGGCCGTTATAAATAATTAGTAAATCTATTATAAAGTTAACTAAAATATACGTTTAATACCGGTTGTAAATAAAAATAAGTTAAAAAAGGTTATATTATAAAGTGAGATGAGGTTTTGATTCGTTATATTACGTATATATTCTTAATAATTATCGAATATTTACGAATATTCCCCGTTCATAATATTTCGGTTCAAAAACGTGAAATAAAATATTTTTATCCGGATAATTTATAATAGGCGAATTGTAAGTTTATTATAATACGCATGTTGTTAAAATTTTTTAAATCGATAATTATATACGATTACGGTAACGTAATATATCCCGTGGATTAATTTAGTATTTTATGGATATTACTATATACTCTCATAAATAGTATACATAGGCTAAGTAGCAGTGCACTTTATTGCAGGGTGTACTCCTGCAGGGTGCACGATAACGTGTCATGCTGCAGGCTGCACTCTTGCAAGACGAAAAGTGCATCATGCATGGATCGGTCTAGAATGGTTATTTCAGACCGACGGCAATGCATAGATCGGTCTAGAAGGAGTATTCCAGAGTGATGAGCTCTGGATGCTTCTTCTTGATCATCATCTTTTATACTACAACACCAATCATTCATATTACTCTTCAAAAACCTTATTTTCACGTGAATATTATAGGCTTGAAACCTTACCGACATATTTTGTAATTTTTATTAACTGTTTTACTTTCGGTAAAAAACGCCTAACGCCTTCGAAAACCGTTAAAAAGCGAGCCTTATATAACGTGTTATTTGTTGCTTTGTAATTTTACAATTCCGTTAACGTACCCGGGTCGAAAATAAGGTAATTATTTGGCGTTAATAATATCGGCGGGTTTAACGCGAGTCGGGTTCGCGATGGTATTACTGATACCGTCGTATTAGATTTCCTTAACGTTAACCCCGATAACGACCTAGAAACGGGTTAAACCCAGGGTGGTATCGCCTTCGACGGCTTTTGGAAAACCCCCGACCCCCTTTTAAAATATATATCGTTATAATTTAATAACCAAACCTCCGCTTTGCCCAATTACTTTTCATAATGTGCTGCAATTCATAATCTCCTAATATATAAATTCATCAATATTGTATTTAATATAATAATAAAAAAAGAACAAAAAACCTAAAAGCTTCGTGTTTTAACTACGAATTTATTTTATAACTTACTGATTAATGTACTCGGTCGAGAGTCCTAAGTTACGGGCTTATATTATAAATAATATTAATAAAGTTAAGGGATTTCAGCTTAGTAAACCTATCGTTTTAAAATTAATCGTAATAAAGAAAAATATTCCAATTTCTCATAATCTGTTAAAATCGTAAATGGTATACGGAAATTACGTAATTCGGAAAACCACGCCTTCAAATAAAATATTACCATAAAAAACGCCTTGTTGTAAATGTTATAGTTATATTTCCTATTTGTTAATCGTGCGAAGTGATAAGGTATTAGTTTGAAAATATTATCATTCTTTCGTTACGACAAATATACTCTTAATTTCGTTTCCGAATAGTCGGTTTTTATCATAATTAACCAATTTAAATCCTAATATATCAAAATTAGAGTTGTAATAAAAATATCTTTTCAGGTTTAAAATACATATTTATTCCGTCTCGTTTAAATCTAACCAATACTTCATTTCGTTAAACAGACAAATTAATCCGATAATCTTGAAAAATTACTAATAAAATTACGATAGAAGTTGGCAAAACATAGAAAATTTCGAACCTCCCGGACCATACGTGGCAATTATTATTCGCAAATTACCCGGATTTTCTTAAAGTCAGCCCGATTATCTACCCTAACCATTATAAAAAAACCCAGGTATTTTACTTTTTTCATTATGAAATCGTACTTTTTTGGATGTCAATTTAACCTTGTATTACGAAAACGTTTTAAAACCACGTAAACTTTCGTTATACGATCTTTTTGAATACCTAAAAAAAACCAAAAAGTCTTTTTAATACGCCATAAAGAAATATTTTAAAATATTCGTTATTATATCATTAATATATCGTTAAAACGTCGCCAACTTTCCGTTAATTGAAAAGGGGTAATTAATTATTTAAATAACTCGAATCGCATACAAAACGCCGTTAATTATTTTTACCCGAGTGTAATTCGAATACGGTAAAGGGCCGTTTAAATATCCAATTTCGTAAATGATATCAACTTCGATAACGTACGTAAAGTTCCCTTAATTAAAGGTTTAAAAACGATTTTATTTTATTATTTTATTTTATACCCGGTAATTAATATCAAATCGTTACCCCTCCATCCCATGGTTTACGAATAAGTAATACCGATGTTACCACAGATAAGGAGTTTAACTCAATTTAACCTTTAGTTATTAACTTTGTAACTTATCGTTAAAATTTAAAGGGTTAATTTCGTAATATCGAGTATAATAACCCCTTGAATAGTTTGAATACCGATTCATTTTCGTTCGGTTTAATATAAATTTGTTAATCGAGCTTCCCTTTATATAAAAGTAAAGTTATATACTTATCTTTGTCGAATAAATCGCGAAATTTAGTTAATATTTGTAAAAGACGTATTCAATCTTCTTCTTTTGTAACGTAATTATTGTTGCCGCTTATAAAATCCGCGTTATTTCGTAAGGATTTATAATATAAATCATTCGAAATGGGTTCCTTGTACGTTATAATTTTTGATATAAACGTTATGTTAATTCTAGGAAACGCGAACTTATTACGTGTTATAAATCCTTTATCCTAAGGTATATTATTACTATGTCGACGATAAATACTTTTTAACTTTAAATTAATAACTGGTCATCGCCTACATTTAAGGTAACTTATTAATATCGTATTTAAAACATTCTAAAAATTATATACCGCGGTATTCTATGAATAATATATATGAATATCGGGTTTCACTATTTATTAATATTCTTACGGGATTTTGCTTTTTAAAAAATACGTTCTTTCTACCGTAATACTAATATTGAACCAACATTTAGCGAATATAATAACCGAATTTACTTTATTTTGAACCTTTATTTAAACTTTCATTTATAATATAATCATAATTACAGTTAAAATCGACTTAAGTATTCAAAAACATAGTTATTATTATAAACATAGTCATAAGGAATAAATTATCGTTCATACGTATTTTAATTAAATTTAAAAAAATTACTCGATTTTTTAATTTTGTCGTTAAGGTTATATAACCCTTAAACGAAATTATATCTAAAAGTTAGGTTTCCCTAGTAGCCGTTAATAAGGAACTATATTTTACCTTTTCAACTTGAACCGTATATACCTATATAAAAGGTAATATCGGATGGAAATCATATTTATATTGGTAATATTCCAATAGGTTATAATGTAAATAACGTTTCAAAATAAGCCGAACTTAATGTTCTTTAATTATCGCTTTAAGTCTTTAGTTTTAGACACATATTAAACAAGGTTATTAAAATGATTTACCGCGGTATAGAGATAATTAGATGTAATTTCTAAGGATTTTTAATAAAGGTACTTGAAAAGCGTAAATTTTTGTTATAACCGTATTATTACCCGGCCGTTAAGTCTAAACGAGTTTCATTAAGTAATGAGTAAAAAGTCGTTTTAAGTTTAAAAACTTCAAATTATCGGCGAGTTTGCAATACTTTTTTAAGATTACCATATAATTTACCCGTGTTGGTAGGCTTTCGACGTTGCAACGTTGTCGATTCGATTGGTCTTCGAAGTAACAGTTGTATTGCAATAGTCAGATGATGGATTGATTGTTCTAGGTTTGGTAGACCGCTAGCCGTTCTGCACTGTAATTTGTATGGCCAAGTGATTTACCCGTGCCCTAAAGTGAAGTACAGCATATTGCACTCAACTTATACCTAATACAGTAAGTCTGTAAAAAGTAATACACTTGCAGTACGGTCAACTTTACTATAGTAAAGTTAACCTACTGTATTACATGCAATACTATTACAATACTGTTCCAATACTGGCAGCTTTTTGTTTTGTGCCTGCATGCCAGCAGTGCTTGTTATCGATTGGTGGCAACCTCTGAAATCCCTCCTCAATCCACAAGCCAGACCCCTATTAATTCTGATCAATCTGTACTAAAATAAACTTCAATTACGGCCCCTCATAGCCCCTTTACTCTAACCCCCCAAGATCTTAGTTTCTTAATTCCCGTATACAGATCTTTCGCTACAAACCTGCGAAAATCAAATACGCCACCACTTGCGTACCTTTTACCAGTAGTTCAAGTTACTGCCATCACTACCATTACCATGGGGGTCTTCCAGTTTGCCAGGGCAACCTTGTTTCTTCATGTTACGTGTTAGGCGATCCACGTATCCCTCGATTCGTATGGTTAGCATATTACTGTTTACAAACCTTTTTAGGGCGCTATTAGGTATGGCTTTAGTTATGGTTTATGTAAGGTTATCTTTGGCGTTAATTTACCAGAATTTATCGATTTTCTGGGCTTTTTATGCTTCTCTTAACGCTATTACGTTTATCATTAGATGTTTTTCATTGATTGTACCTAGTTTTCATAGGAATTTGTAAAGGTTATGGAAATCAGTACATATCACTACAGGTATCGGTGGAAAATCTAGGTATTCAGTAATAATCCTTAATGTGTCGTTAGTTACTATGTCAATATTAAAGCCTGCTATTATATCGTAGAATTTAGAGGCTAACACACTCTGAGTTATACGATTATACTTGACAAATATCCAGTATATAAGGTTTCTGGTAATCGTAAACTGTTTTTTAATCTTATGTTTATAGACGATTGTCCTTACCTCGTTAGCATTATCGATAATTTTTAGGCTCATCGTTTGCCCTTTTTAATGTAGGCTAATATAAGCACCGCTTTTATCCGTAATACAATAAATACGGAGTAACGATCCGTTAAAGTCAAGTTGTATATATTTAATCAACGTTTTAATTGGTTTATACTTTTTAAGGCTTAAATTTACAATAACAAGTTATTTCGCCATTATAAATCCAATATAGTCGAGGAAAACTGTATCGTTAATTTATATATTTATGATATCAAAGTCTTTAACCTTGTTAATTAACAGGAACGAATTGAATATTAAAGTTTTTATACTTAACCTGTTTTTAAAGTGTACTTGGTACGATGAAAACCAGTAAACGTTAGCTTCAGCCAACTTATATAAAGGCTTAATACAATATATTGTTGTATTAGCCGTAAATTTGCCGCTTAATTCTTATAATAATTTCAATAGTTTAATATTCTAAAGATTAGTAGTAGATTATGTGTAAGCTTACGTAATATCCAGATTATTTAGTGTAAACTGTTCTTTTACGTTAGCAGTTAAACTGGTAGTAATAGTAACGATTAAACGTTAGCTGATCTTCTGAATTATAGGCGATTGAATATAGATCCACTACTTACATTCATCACTGTATCCTTTGGCGATTAGCCGTAATTTTTCGTATGGCCGGTCCGTGGTTTTATTTTGAACTACGTAAATTATCTTCGACTTCAAGATAATAACGTTCAATCTTTCAAACTACGTTATTGGTACAAATTATATAACCTTTCGTAATGAAAGGCCGTAATTTCAACTTATTTACTTTTCTTAAAAGGCTTCCCCGGCGGATGAATAATACATTTGGTACGTAACTTAAAGTCAAGTTTTCCGTTAGACTTTTCTTTTTAATATACTTATGCTGTTATATATGACTTGTCAGGCCTATAGTTTCCATCTTCCTCTTCTTTAGTATATATATTCCTTTTAGGTGGTTCTTCACACTGTCAGCGTTTTATCAACTTATTAATAGTTGGCTTAGGAAGGTTGTATTGATTAATTCGTTTGGCTCCAATTTTATCGACGTTAGGATCTTTATCAAACTTCAGGGGTTTTTTATACGGCTTAGCTTATATAGCTTAGAAAATTAAGGGGACGTTACTAGTTTTAACCACTAGGTTTAATTTAGTAATACTTAAAATATGATATAGCTTATTCCATTTGCGTAACTTACTTCACGTAAGGACTTTACTTTAAAGAGAGAGAAAAAATACGTTTTTTTTAAAGGTTTGTTTCTGGTATTAAGGGTATTATTAACATAACAGTGTGTCGATTCCGTCCTTAGTTCCTTTAATACTTTGATATATGTTATAATATGCTTTAAGTTATTGAACGAAGATAGCGATTTATGTATTATATATGGGTAAACTCTAAATACTAGTAAGGTTGGTATAAGTTCGTTGGGGCTAAAAATATCGTCAAAACCTTTTATCACTATTTAAAGGCGTGCTTTTTGATTTGTAAAACTTCTGATTTCCGATGTAAGAACATCGTTGGCCCTTCGTAAAAGGGAGTGTATCTTTTTAACCTTACTCATATCCCAATAAATCTTTATAAAAACTTATTTGTATTCAATATTTATTAACTTTATATTAATTTGAAACTCCATCGTCATAAAGTTGGTATCAGTATCGTGAATTAGTACGTTTGGTGGGCTAAAGTACGTATCGATTTATAAAGTACGTAGTACTTCTCATATTTTCTTTGCCGTAATGGTTTTGAGGAATTTAGCGCCGTGAAAAGCTGTAGCGGAGTTTATGACAAGTAATATTAGCTTATCATTTAGATAAAATGCGTTTACGAAGATTTCCAAGTAAAAGTTTCAATATTTTTTTAGCGTAAACTTAACCTTAAAGAGGCTTAGAAGTGTATTTAGCAATAGTGGTGAAGTTGTTTAACTACCTTTAATACTGGTAAATTCATATCTTTCTAACCAGTTGCCTTTAAGATTTTATAAAGTCTATTAGTTGTCGGTTAATTAAATCTACGATGTAGTTAACGAAGCTTTACCTCCGTTAAGTTTAGTACCACTGCCTTTCGTCTTTAAAAATGAAACCAGAGGTGCCTCCACTTAAGGTTAAGAGAAAACCTTTTGCTTGCCTTAACATGTATTAGCTTATTAGTCTAAATATTAACGTTAACGCCGAGGTTTTTCATATTTTTAAGGTAAAAAAGAAAGGGGGTAGGGGATTTCAGGATATAGAAAATAATAAGGTTATTAATAGTTTCTACTATCGTTAATCCTAATAAAGATATCTTTAGCCTTATTATCATTCGCGTAGTCAATTTTCGTATCAGTATCAATATCCCTTTACAACGCGATATACTACAAAAACCTCTTATTAAGTACCGTACTACCCCTGTATCCGGTATGATTCCCTAAAAGACTTGTTTCGCGTACTGGTTTTAAATAGTAAAGAGGTGTGTAAGGTTAGAGTCTTTATCGTTATAACGGCAGTAGGGGGTTTTACCTGTAAAGAGGTACAGAAATGCGTGGTCGGCTAGTTATTACGTGGCTTCCGGGCTAATACTGGTGTTAGTATTGGTATTTTCGTATTAACTGGTAGCCTTCGGCTTGTTTTCCCTCTCCTTAACTTTACTTCCCTTAAATTACGTAATAACTTTTTGTAATCCTACTTTAAGGTAAAGGGGTACTACGTATAATATATCACCTGTTTTTCGTTACACTCAGCGGCAGTGTAACGTATTAACTAGCAACCTTATTTACTACAAATCCAATATCTTTTAGCGTTTGAGTTAAATTTGTTTAGCCGACTTAAAAACCTTGAGGAGGGTGAATATCCTCTTTTGTAGGTAAAAGTCCGGACCTTTTATTAACCGTACTTACCGGATTGTCCGTATCATCGATTTGTGTAGTACGAATTGGAAGGATCTTTTTCATTACTAAATTCCATAGCTTATAGGTATATACCGGTCGAACCGGAAACTCGAGTAATTACGGTCGTTAATGAAGAACGTAGTTAGCGCAAAAAAAACCTTCGCAGGTGGTATTAAGGTATTACAAGGCGTATTCGAACTTTTTGTAATCATTAACTGTTGACCGGACTTATTAGCGTAAGGTGTTTTCGCCAGCTCTTACGTTTTCTATTACTTGTTAACAAAACATTAACTTGTCAAATATGTAATTTAAAAAGTTTATTTTACTTTTCAACTCTTTTTTATAATTTAACACATAAAACTATTGAACAATATTTTAGTCGGTATAATATTGGGCGAAGTTCACATCGTATTCGAAATGACCTTTTATACTATTGTAAATTTCGCGGAAAAAAGTGTAATTCGTAAGGTATCGAAGGTAATAGTCCTTACCTTAGCCGATAAGAATACTAGGAAATAACGAGTGAAAACCTAGAAATTTAACTTTTATTTGGCGGCAAATGTTAAAATATATGAGTAATTTAACTTAGAAAAGGTTGTATGATTTACCGTTATACTTCTTTTTGCCTTTCCAAATCTTAACGAAAGTAGCAATTACTGTAAAGTCTGTATACTCTATAGGGATACACCGAAGAGAAAAGGTAATATACTGGTTGTAAGGATCTTTTTCACGTAGCTGGGGAAAGGATTAAGCCTATTATTGGTATAAATAGGTAGGATAGTTACCTTTAGCTAAATTTAAAGGGAAAAAACAGTAGTTGTATCTATAATAATCTCGCATGTAAAGCCGGTTTTTCCTAAACTTGACTGTTAAAATTAAACTTGTTAAGAAGTTTAGAGGAAGTGGGTTTAAGGGTTTTCGCCGCGGGGGATTTAGTAATATTCCTTTTAGTGCTAAGGGGTCCATAGAAATTCCTTCTCGATGAATGAGTGGATTCAAGGGCTTAGGGGGTATAATTCCACCGATTTCTCTTATGCAGGTCCTTATGAATGTGTATATAACCGTTATAATTTATTATTATTAGTAACCCCTTTTTCTTTAACTAAGGCTTATTATAGGTCTGTATCCGTTACCTATTTGTAAAATACGTCAGCGAAATTGCCGTCTTTACTAACCTTTAGGGGTAATAAAATTCCTTGTTGGCGTAAATTAGCCCTTAACTTAATTTTAACCGAATTTTTTGTCTTTTTCTACATGTTTAAACTCAAATTCCTAAAGAATTCGATAAAGTTGTAGAAGGTATTAACGCTTATATTTTGATTGTTGTAGGCGACGTCTAGCATAAAGTGGCCGACGTAGTTAGTAAGGTACTCGGGGGTAGAGTTTTCAGTGGCTTCATTAAAACAGAGTTCTTCGTCGTAGTGTTTTTCGAAGATGCCATCGAGGTCCTTAAATGCTTTTTTTCGTTCGAGGTCGTTAACGGTGTTAATTCCGGCGCGTTTTAAAGCCATTGTGATGGTTTGGCTGGTGTAAAGCGTAGTGGTAGTAAACTTAGCGATTTTAGGGTATGAGGACTTAACGACTTGGGGCGTGGAGTTGCGCGATATAGATTTCTTAACGCGACTTGGTATTTTAGCTCAGAGCAATGAACTTGACGATTAACGTGGCGTAGGGAGTAAAAAAAGTAAAGTAGTATAAAGCTTTGGTGTAGGAGGTTAGATTGAAGGTTGTTGTTGATAAAAAAGGTTATTTGTTATTTGGCGTAGGAACTTAGTCGTTTTTCTGTAGTAGTAACACTTGTAGTAATGCTGACTTGACCGTTTGCCAATTGGCTGAACTTTGAGACTTCTGAAAGTTAATCTTAACGTCTTTAAAAATTATATGTAAAAATTTCTTGGTGTTTTCGAGTAGTGATACCGTTGTTTGCTTTTAAACTACCGTGAAAAACCAATGTAGCTTAGTAATCTTCTTGACTAATTGCCGTGAAAAACCGACGTAGCAGTAAAAGCCCTTCGTAAGAATCATCCCTCTATCTTACGCAATTGTAAAGCGTAACCGGAAAGTAGCTTTTTCTTCAACTAGACCAATTTTTACTTAACTCAATAAGCAATGATTTGTGTTGGTAAGCCTTAGACGTTTCAATATTGTCGATTCGATTGGTCTTCGAAGTAACTGTTGTATTACAGTAGTCAGATAGTGGATTGATTGTTATAGGTTTAGCAGACCGCTAGCTGGTCTTCACTGTAATTTGTATGGTCAAGTGCTTGGCTCGTGCCCTAGAGTGAAGTGCAGCGTACTCCACTCGACTTACACCCAATGCGGTAAGTCTGCACAAAGCAATACACTTGCAGTACGGTCAAATTTACTTACAGTAAAGTTAGCCTACTGCACTGCACGCAATACCATTGCAATACTATTCCAACAACCCGGCTAATATTTATCGTAATAAATTTATCGTGGATACGTAATAATACGCGAAAACGTAAAACCTATATTTTAAAGTCGAATGTTAATTTAAACCGTTCATTCAAATTAAAAGTACTTCGAATTTAATAACGAATAGAACTTATAAGTTCTTATTATTTATGATTAAATTTTTAAATTCGATTAATACCTTATTTACGCGATAAATGTTATTAGCAACCGCTTTAATATAGTTGAAAAACTTTCTTATATTATTTGAACCTCTATATCCTCCGGGTTTATAATATGTTGTAACCGTTTACTTTACCGTCGCCATATAATATCCCTTTATATAAAGAAATGTATATCGATTTTTTTAATTTATACTTTATCTGTTTCCAATTGAAATTTAATCACTTAATACGTCGCCGTTTACGTAAAAGTAAATTCTTTGAATTTCGATTAGTAATATTATTTTTGCTTGATCTAAGTCGGTAAAAACCTAACGCGATTCATAGCTAATTCGACTTCGAATTAATAAAACTTCGCAACGATTTAAATGAAATTAAATATAAAATCGATAATTGAAATCGCTAAATCCGATTATTATATTTATTTTATAATGAACGCGATATAATTTACTATATTTTATAAACCAAAAATATCGGTTGAGGTCGGCTTCGAAAAAGTAAAAAATATATTTATAAAAGTAAAAGATTGAATAATATTTTATAACCTATTTTTTCTATAACGTTAAGATATAACGTCGAATTATTAGTAATATTTCTTCGAAAAAATTTAAAAGAAACCTTGATAATGTATCATAATCCGATTGACGATAGTAAATTCAATAGGTATCAAATAGGATTTATTATTAAGGTGCGGAGGAAAAATTAAAAAAGGTTATTATAATTTAATTTATAAGACCCTTAAGCAGGACCAATGCACAACCCGTTATGTACCTTTACATGTACTGTGCACGGATCGTAATCGGCTTGTACCCAAACCATGCCCAGTCTATACCTAGGCCGGACCCAAGCTGGGTACTGCCCATCTCATTACGTGTACAGTCTCGTAACCTATACGCTCAATGGCTAATGGCTTGAGTCTATAATAGTAGTGGCTTGGGTAACAATGGCAGAAGCGGCAGCCTTTACAACTTATATACGCTACCGCATCTTACGACGTCGCTCATTACATAAGTTCGGAAATTTCATGCTGTATAAAATGATTAGAGATTATTGATTAGGCGTAAAAACGTAGTATAGTTAATTTTAAGCTGACCTAAACGTGTCAATATGTTGTTAACAGACAAAAAAAGGGGGAGTTACCCCAACCGACGATTAATACACTACATTATAATAACTTTAGATCACCTAAAATCGATAATGATACCTTGAGAGGGTTCTCCGAAATTTTACAACAAACCATGACCTACATTATATTATCGTTATCAAATAACCTACTGCTATCATTCAATTATAAATACATTAGTCATTGTACTATAACAAAGGTTACCAGTTTGAATATACTATAGTTAGCAAACGTAAAGAAGTATGCTAACGAAGTGTATAATAGGAAATCACAGATTAGATAAGAAAATCTAAGCTCTTATCTCAAGCGTAAATTACACAGATTCTTCTTCTTCCGCTTGTATCTTTCTACTACTACCTTTGAATACTATACTGTCTTATTCATACGTTGACGTGAAGATCCAATCGACAGATTAGCAATCGAAATCGGAAAAAATCCGAGGTATCGTCGTCGTTGGGCAACCCAACGTAACCCCTAATAAAAAGCGATATTGAAACTAGATTTTCGTTATGTATAGAATCTATATTTTATGTAAGCTTCATGTTGACGATTTCCTTCCAAAAGAAAAGTTCTTCGCTTAACACTCCGAGTTTCATAAGTATAGATCATGTAAATATACCGGTAATGACTTTTGACTGCTGAGTTATTCCTATAAACTTAGCTAACAAACTAGCAGTATACCATTATCTACATATAGCTTACGCACCAACAACATGATTATATTCTATAAAATTTAGTTACAAGGTTTCAATAAATGATTTTCATTAAGAAATTAACTCCTTCTATTGCATGGCTGAGGCTTCCCAATATTATCCTTATACCTAATCTTACACGCGTGGATGAAGGAATTGTTGTGAAGCCTAAATGTTGAAACTTGGGTTGTTATCGTATGAAAACGTTATTCTAAGCAATAGCTATTGAAGAGCGGTAAAAAGACCATCTGAAAAAATTAATCAATAATTATATGTAAAGGGATCAAGTTGAGGCTATCATTTAAAAAGATTGAGTACTATCTATAATCCTCAATGAAGAGGAAATCAGAAAGGAAGTTTTTATTATGAAGAAGCTATAATTAGTATGTAGGCGATTACTATATATATTAAGTCAAAACTAATGTAATATTTACTTTCAATCAATGGTGAAGCCGGTAACGTGTATTCCAAGACTTGCTCTCTGACAGCAAATTGAAAGGCACCAGCTTATGACAGTCGTATATAATACGACGCGACGGTTTTCGGTGGAGAAACAAGAATTATTTACTTTTCAATCGGTTAAGGTATTTGAGAAAGTTATATTTGCAACTTTTTTGTTAATATGACGATGCGTAATTTCCTATTTGTAGAAATCTACGTTTTAAAAATATTTAGGTTTCTTAAGAGAATAAAAATTGCTTTAAAACGTTTTTCAAAGATTTGTTGATTTAAGACCAATCAGATGATGAATAACCATTCGACTGGTTGATAGGGGTCCTCTGTCAACACTTTTACAAACACGAAACTAGTCACAGATATTTAATTGTACAATGATTTTGCCCTTATCCTAATATATTTATAGATGGTTCTCATCCTTTGTTTATTAGTAAAGTAAGCTTATAACTGTTCTTTCCTGTCTTAATTGCTGTTGAATTTCAGTTACTCGTTTACATAGTTCAGTTTTTAAGCCCTTTTTTGCCGATATTTCTGTTTTTCATTTATTTATTTGAGAACAAATTTTCAAAGAATTTAATGGAATCATATTTAATATCGGGGCCGTCAATATTTGTTTAGCTTTTATGTCTAGGATAACTCAATTTATATCATTAATAAATTAATTTAAAATGAAGGCTTCATCGATACTTCTAAATTAGAAGTTCTTTTTAAAGTTTTAAATAACTGCGAATAAAAGGCTTATGATTTTTGATGATATTAGTAATGATGTCGATTTAGGTGTTTTCCAAAAATATTTCAACTATTACTATATATTGACAATATTAAAATATATTCCATGATTGGAGAAGGAATGTATTTCATTTTTTTATTCCTGTTAGATATCGAAATGGTTTTAAACATTGAAATTGTCGAAAAATATTTATTCCAAAAAACAATTTTATGTGTTTTAGCAATACTAAAAAAGATTGTTAACAGTGGTTTTTTAATTGATACTTGTGATATTGAATTTTCAACTTCTAGGTTTCTAAATAAGTTAAATGAAATATGTTAATAAATCGGCGATACTGTTATTCCTTTTCAAATGGCGAGAGAAATTGTTGGATTTAAAATCTTTCCATATTTAATACCGAAAAAAATATATAATTGATTGGAGTACTTTGTAAGATTTTTCTCTTTGAATTGAACAATTGTAAATCGTAACAACCAAGTAGCCTTTTAACTTTTACCTCTCTTATATGTGCTTACACCAACATTTTTTGATTGTTATTAAGTAGCTTTTATCTTTACAATATGGTCTATTCAAATCTCTGATCGAAATAATTCATTTTTTGCATTGAAAGTAGTGTAGTTCTAAGTTTCATAGACTATTGACAGGTTAGCACACTATCTTATATAGGCAACTGCTTGGTACGAGCCCCGTATAGGATTTAAAACCATATTTCAATAGTTTTTAAGTAAATACAAATAACTTTACTATATTTATATTGTCTGTTGTTCTAAAGGTCAATTTTATCAAGGTTACCAACGGATTGAATGTTGAGTATTCACTTGAAATCGTAGTAAAATAAATCAAACTATTATCTTAAATTGAAGATATTGTTGGAATATCAGTCAAATACAGTGAAGTTAAGTCAATTATACTGTCAGTTTAGTTGATTGTACTTAATGAAAATTGGCTGCAGTTTTTGGAACTGTACTGAAAGTGCGATCCAGTAGGTGCCTACTTCAAAGTGGGGCACAAGCCAAAGAATTTAGCTATAAAAATTAGCGTGTAGACTGGCTAGTGGTCTGCCGAACTTAGAACTTACAACTTAACCACAACCAATTTTAATACAGCATCAGTTACTTCGACCACAGTGATTCAAATCGAGTACTTTGAAACTATGAAGGCCTACCAATACTAATTAGTGCTTATAAGGTTAAGCACAGATAAGTTAGGTAAAAGAAGGAGCTACTTTCTGGTTTCGCTTTGTAATTACACAAAATAAAGTGAAAATTCTTACGAAGGGTTCTAAAGCTACATGTACTATTTACAAGTAACTAAGAAGAAGACTTTCTAAGTGTGTTGAATATTCGCAGGTACTTGAAAGTGGCGAAGATATCGCCAGTACTATCAAAAATACCAAAAAAAAATAAAAAAATTACTAGATTAGTTTTGAAGAAAAAGCGTTGAGATTGACGACTTGCAAGTCTGAAAGTCGTTAATTTGGAAAACGACTAAGTCAATATTATTCTGGATACTAATATTCCAGTTACTACTACTACAAATTTCAAATTGCAAAAACGACTAAGTTTCACGAACATTAACTACAAACACCAACTTTAAAGGCAAACCTACAACCCAATTCTTTATGCTACCCTTTTCCCCTATATATCGTTCAATATTCGTCACGATAGCTTTAAATCACGTCAGAATTAACACTATCATCAACCCTGTCAGGAAGAAAACAATTAAAGCCTTTTAAACCACCTTCATCAAGCACTTTAATAAAGACTTCTAAATTAAGGAAGTTGACGAAACTTTACTCCCGAACACCCTAATAACTATGTCAGACACTTTATTCTCGACATCGACTATAATGATTGAGGCTTGAACGTTAAAGCCCTATTTGACTTTATCGAGTTTTTTAGGAATTGGACCCTAACTATGTGGAAAAAGACCAAAAAGTTAGAAATGCTAAAATTAAGGGTTAATTTAAGCATACAAGAGATCTCACTTCCTTTAAAGGTTAGAAAAGACGGTAACCTAGCAGAAATATTATACCAATACATTACTAATAAAAGCCTACAATAGCCATAGGAAGGAAAGGATAAAGGGATCGCTAGCGAAAGCATTCCTTAACGCCCTCAAATAAGTTTTTAAAACTACACCCAAATTCATAAAAGTTCCTCAGATTCGTTTGCCTAAGATCAACGTTTAAACTCTATTTTACAGAAATAATTAAGCAACCTACACCCCAGAATACCTCAAGTCTACTAGTCAATTAAGTAGGAATTTCATCGAGCCTTTTAATACTAAGAGAATTATCACGAAATCTAACGTGGAAAAACTTAATTTACTTTCCTTCAGGTTCCTTAGCACGTCTAATTTTAGCAAATAAATTAAAGAAAAAGTGGCTTTACGCGCGAGCTCATTATAAGCACGACCACTGGCTTTTTTCCCTTTCAAATCTACCTAAAGGTAACTATCTTACCTACTAACATTAGCTCTAGTATTAGTCAAGGGATTCAAAAGGTTTATACAACTAATATATTACCTTTCCCCGTCAACATTTCCTTACGGTAGATATTAATTACAAGGCAATAGGCACGTTGGATAAGATTAAGAAAGGAAATTAAAAATATAACGGTAAGGCTTATAATCTCTTCGATATCAAGTTAGGCCCTTTATTCAATATTTGCCGCTGAATAATGGTTAAATTGCCAGGTTCTTACTCTCTATTTCCTAATATCTTTACCCGTTAAGATGAAGATTAGTACCTATGATATATAAAGAATTACTTCCCTTTTCGCGAAATCTACAATAGTCTAAACATTGAGTTCAAATACAATATAAATTTTACCTAGTACCACAACTATTAGAACATTGTTCATTAATCGTACACATTGGATTATTAAAAAGAGACGAAAATAAAAGAACCTCCTTAATTTAATATTTAACAGGATAATGCTTTACTAATAAGTGATAGGGAACATAAAAACTCACAAAAGTATTTTTTCTAGTACGTTCGATAATTTTTACGGGTTATAAAGAGTTTAAATACGTCTTACAGTATCTTAATGTCATTTGTAAAGGGTTTTTGAACCAGTTGATTTCTCGTTAGCAACCGCAATGGTTTGAGTCTTAAGCTCTACTGGTATATACCCCTGAGTTTCAAAGTTTAGTAACGACGAAGAAAACCCCCCTACATATATTATATCGACCGAAAATACGGATGGCACGGCCAATACAGTTAACTTAAGGCCCGAACCTGTAAATGTAACCAAGCCACGTATGGAAAAGGGTATTCCTTATTTTCAAGGTCCCTAGGTCATCTTAACAAGTTTATATCAAATACTAACAGATATTAGAATTACGGAAAGCAAGGCTATTAGGTAACACGTTACGCTATTGCCAAACGAGAATTAAAGCAGGTAATATATAACATACACTTTTCATTTACATTTAATTATAATTACGTTTTACGCGTTATGAACTTTAAAGGAAAATAAGTTAAAGAGGAGAAAAACAAGTCTAAGGCTATCGGTTGGTATTAAAATACTAACACAAGCCTGAAAGCAAAGTAATAACCCGCCGACAACGTATTACTAAACCGACTAATAGTTAAAAACCTTTACCGCCGATATAACGATAAAGACTCTGGCCTTATATACTTTTTTACCATTTAAAATCGTTATGCGAAACAAGTTTTTTCAGATATTATACAGTATTTTAGGGTAACACGATACTTAATAAAAGGTTATTTGTAATACTGTGCATTATGAATGGATACGAATATGGTTGAAAAATTTAATTACACAGATGTTAACAAAGTAAAAGTCGTCTTTAATCATGGAAAAGAGGTTTTTTTTACTGGGATCGACAATTATTATGATTATTGTTGTTCTTATTATTTTTCATAATTTGGAATCCCCTATCCCCTTTTTCTTTTACCTTCAAGACCTAAAACACTTAGATGTTAACATTAACATTTAAATTTACGAAATGATATAAGTTAAAGGCAACAAAATTTTTCTACTTCTCCTTAAAATTGGCATTTTTGGTTTTACATTTGAATGTTAGAAGTAGTGATGCTAAACTTAACGGAGTGGGAACTTCGTAAATCAAATCGTGGGTTTAAATACCTAACGAGTAATAGGATTTATAAGGTCTTAAAAACGGCTGGTTATAAGTGTTAATACTACGTAATTTCTTAAGAAATATCATCGTTATTAATCTATTTTTTACTCTCTATGTTTCCGATATAGTCCAACTAATTTTGCTTAAAAGAAATAGGGTATTAAGTGTGATATATTATCTGTTTGTTGTTACGTTTAGTTGCTTGGTAACAAATCAACTAAAATTTGAACTTATTACAAATCTAATAACTTTTATTATTATGATAAAGATAGGTTATACGGTTAACAGATCCGTTCAATTCTTGCTTTCGTTGGCATTAGTATGCTTATGGATTTTTATTCGAAGGGTTTAGACTAGATTTTAAGCGTTAATGTTGACTATATGTTCGATCGATGCAGTATATCATTACGCAGTCTTTTTCATTTATATCGCGGAAGTTATCAGCATAGGGGTACATATTAAGCGAGTTTAGCTTGCATATTATTATGGTTGTAAGCGATGATTATTATTGGTTAAAAAAGCTTTTTCAGGTGAGATTTACGCGTTATAAGGCGTATGTGAACTTGTTTACGCCTATAATCAATGCCCGTACCAGTTTGCTAAGTTTATCCATGCTAGAGTAAGCATTCTCCATTACTTGTTAACATAATATGAATTTATTAAATATTTGGTTAAAAATATCTATTAGTATTTCCCCCTCTTTTTTAATATTTATCGTCATTTACCTCGTTATAGCTCAGTTCGCGTAATATTGCGTAATTTGGACATCTTATTCGCAGTAACTTTTTATACTGTTATATATCTCGCGGAAAATTATTGTTTTCGTTAGGAAGGTTAGGTAATAGTCCTTGGCGTAACCTGTAAGGATATTTGGGAATAGTGAGTGAAAATCAGAAGGAAAAATCTCTATTTACTTACAAATGTTTAAAAAGGGTATTATTTTCGTATCGAAGAGGTTGTATGGCTTTCCGTAATACTTCTGGACATTCTTACAGATTTTCAAAGTTCGTAAAAAGCTTATAGTTGATATTCATTATTTTGACGAGTTTGGAGTCAAGTTTTCGATAATTATCCCAGTCTTTAGTAGTATTTCCTCCCGTTAACTTAGGCTTCAAGGCTTTCAAGTCCTGGTGGTAAGGGTAATTACTAGTCGCCTAACTAGAGGGTAAAAGTTCTATAATAAGACTTATAGTAGGTTCGCACGTGTAGGCGTACCTGTCGTAGGAAGTTTTACCTTGTGGGATTTAGCGATTTCAAGGGAATAATTAAGGGGCAAGGAGAACTTAGCCGTAAGGAAGGTTTTAAGGGGGTTAATAGTTTTGTTTAATTAACCGGTGGATATTGTCGAGGTCAATTACTTTTTTCACATTAGCGACTGTTTCTTTACGCATTTTATCGCTACCAAGAGCGTATTCCGCGTTGCTACGTTGAGGTGTTAGGCTGCCAAACAAATCAATAAATTCTTTATCGTTAACATATAAAAATCTTTCGGTTAATTATCAATTAAGGAGAGGTCCATAAATTCATATATAAAGGCGTTAATGGTTTTTAACACCCTTTCCACTAAAGCGAAAGTTCTAAAGGCATTTCTCATGTTGGACCAACTTATAGAAAACCTTTGACTGCTGGGTAGAGATTTTCCCTAGAATATATACTTCTCGACTAATAAGCTCAGCCTTGAGATTATTTTAACCCCTCTTTAAATCGACTTTCATAAATTAAAATTTTAATCATTCAAGATGTTACGAAAGGTTTAAAAAACTTGTTTGCTACAGTCGATTTCGCCGTTATTTTAATCCAGAATGTAATTGCTAGCGAAGTTAACCAGGTGCTTTTTAGTGAATTATTGTCAACATCTTAACCCTAAAAGTCTTTATTGTAATTCTTGGAAACGAGGGGTCCAAAAACTTAAATTGCTTTCAACCGCTTTAAACTAGGTTCTATCTTAAAATTCTAGCTAGTGTAGGATTTGGTAGTAAAAGAACATTGTAATTCAGAGGCGTAGAGACTTAATGACTTAACATGAAGTCGCGAAACGTGGCTTTATTAACTCAAAGCAAAAATCTTAACTATTAAACTAGCATAGGGAAAGTGAGATGAATAAAGTAGAAGAAAAACTTGGTGTTTGGGCAGAAATTTGGTACAGAGTGTACGGTCTAAAGTCGTTTATTATTATTGGTTCTTTATTGCAGGATTTAGTCATTTAAATAGTAAAAGAATCCAAAATTGAACTAACTTATGGATTTACTAACTTGCGATTTGAAATTTTTAGCGGTTAATCTCAATGCTTTTTAGAAAGAATCTGGTGAATTTTTTTTAATGTTTTCAATAACGACGCCGTCGCTTTATCTATACTGCCTTAAAAACTGGCGCATCCCAAAAGTCTTCTTTACTTACTACTATGAAGACTAACATAGTAGTGAAAGTCTTTCGAAAAAATATTTCCTCTACCTGGGCTAAACAAAACGTAACAACCGGAAAGTAGCTTCCTTTCCTACTTATTTTATCTGTGTTTAACCTAATAAGTATTGATCAATATCGGTAGGGTTTTATAGTTGCAATGTAGTCGATTCGAATTGGTTGAAGTAACTGGTGATGTATTGAAAGTAGTGGATTTATTATTCTAGGTTGTGCAAACCACTAGCCGGTTCATATAGTAACTTGTATGACCAATTTCAGAGTCTGTACCTTAGTGTGAAGTGGGCGTATAATGTACTTGACTTGCGGTCAATACAGTAGACCCATAAATCAGTACACCAAACTTGCAGTTAGTATAGTCAAATTTAGTATAAGTAAAGTTGATATACTACACGGCAATTACTACTATTCCAAAAAACCTAGAATATTATCAAGTGGTTTTATATGTTGGATTATAAAAGAAATCGGATAATCAGATGAATCTTTTTATTAAATACATAATAGGCTGATTCTTTGCGAATGAGTAATGGGGAATGTAGAAATTAGTGAGGGTATATTACGTTAGTAAGTGCGGTAAGCTATCATAGATTATAAGACGATTGAATTCGCCCTAAAATGCCTTAACATCACTTATAAAGTGTTTTTTGTCTAGTTACTGTCCTCATTAGCGATTTTAATGGCACGAGTAATGAATTCGACTTGTATATACGCCAAAGTTTTAAAATTCAATAACGAAGATAAAAACCCCTTTCACGTATACTATATTGCTTATAAGTACACTAAACCTAGCTAATACAGCTAACGAAAGGCATAGATCTTGGGACTTATTTACCAAGCTACGTATGGAGAAAAATACTTCGTTTCATCAAAATCATTAAATTAGCCATGAAAGTTTACTTTAAATAACCGAAAAAAATTGGATTTAAAGCAAGTAGCACTGATAATTAATACGCTATACTATTACAGAACGCGAATCGAAGTAGATGTTATATTATATGTAATACCCTTTTACTTTTGATGAGAAATAAGTTTGAATTGTTGTAGACTTTCAAGATAAAAAGGTTATAGAGGAGAAAAATCTTAAAATTATTGGTTGGTACAAAAATACTGAAACGGCTTCAAAGGCAACGTAATAACTTTCTAACCACGCCTTCTCATAACGTCTGACAGGTGAAGACCATTATCGCCGTTATAACGATAAAGACTTTGTCTTTATGTACTTATTTACCATTCGTGATCGTTATGCAGAACAGTTTTTTCAAGGTATTATACCAGATATTGGGGCAATACGGTACTCAATCGAAGGTTATTCGTCAAAAGTCGCATTAAAAGGGATAACGATACTGTTACGAAACTCGACTACACTGATACTGGTAAAGATAAAGTTAAATTTTACTTTATAGGAGTTTTTTTCATTAGGATCAACGACTATCATTACCGTCATCCATCCTATTATCTTTCATATTTTGGAATCCTTGATCTTTTTTTTTCTTTACCTTATAAACATCAAAAATTTCGGTATGAACATAAAAGTTTGGATTGATGAATTGGTTAAAGTTAAGGGCGGCCCAAGGTTGCTACTTACTTCAAAATAGAGCCGTTTTTTGTTTTAATTACTCGGCGACTAATAGGTTATATAAGGTTTCAAAAGCGACTGGTTTGGAAGATATAGACTTGTTAGTATTGAATATAATTAAAAAGGTCTATAATTATTCTCAAACACACTTATAAACCTCTTTTAAGGTTTAAGTCCATGTTAAAGAAATATTAAGACTTTAACTTTAAAATTTTTATAAACGTATTTTACCTGGACAACAAGCCGTTACTTCACGTTGTTAATATTGTTATGGTGTTTTAAAACGTCAAATTTTTCAAAATCATTACGGTGGAAGAAATTTAGAAGGTATTATACGTCTTATAGATTAATATGTAAATGGAGTAAATAAATATATCAATTTACAATACCGCTATTAATTTTACCGCGAGGAAGTTTAACCTAATTTCAATTGATTGGCATTCAGTACAAAAAGTTTTTCGTTAAATTCTACTAGAGTATTGGTAAAATCGAAAAGATTTACGCTTTTTTGAAAAGGGATTACAATATCCTTACCCTGAAAATTAGAGATTTTACAAGTTAGGAGGTATGTTTTTAAATAAATATGAAAGGTTTTAATAATATCATTAGCCCTAATGGTTTTATATCAACTTTGCTGGTATTTGGAGCTTACCTACGGATAATTATTAAATAGCTATGATCGATAGATATTGAAAAGAGTATTGTAGCATATAATGAAGCCTTGAAAGATTTCAAAAATAAATCAGTATTTTGTCAAATAAATAATAGCTTTAATATTAGGAACAGTCTATCGTCAATAGAGATATTATCATCAATTTTCCAGAGAAAAATCTTTTAGTGGTGAAAGCATGGCAAATAAGATAGACCTTATAAGATATTAAGTATTGTCAACTTAAATATAGTGGTTATAATCGTTAATAGCCTTGTTACTTTTCGTATTACATAGGTTAAACCGTATAAGAACCCCTTAAATTATTGAAGGTCTCTATATCAAAGACCCTCGAGTCGAATGGATTAGTTAATATAATCCTCCCTTGTAGATTGCTAATAAGCCTATGAAACGTCGATGACGTAAAATATTACGAAAAAAGAGGATATATTCTGAAAAAGAGGATGGTGACGAGGACTATAAGCTTAGGAAGGTATATATAACGGTGTAAGTGATTCAAAAAGAGGAGCGTGATTAATAACTTTCTCTTAAATTACGTGTTAAAAGAATTATTAATATATCTGTAACACTTTGAACGAAAAACAACCTAGTGGAGATTGACGGCTTTTTTGTATAAAGGGTTATTTAATTTATACCATTAATGGAATATAAATGATAAAAATGTATAATTTTCAATTTGAAAAAAAGGTTAAGAGGTTAAAGGAAGAACCACGGATCGATCTTACGAGAATTTATGGCAGATCGCTTAAAGATATAATAATAAAAGTAAATATTAGACTTTTACTCAATATCCTATAATTCAAACGATTCACTAGCGTTTGGTTGTTGTAATTGCTACTTATTTTATTACTATAGTAAGCGACGAGTTTAAACTTAATGTCCGTAGCATACAGCAAATTTACACGTAATCTACCACCAATATTCAGCGGATTATACTATTAAAACCACCGAAAAAACTAAGGGATAAGTTTTTGAGCAGCACGATAATAAGTTATATGAAACATTCATACGCACGGCTCGAAGTAAATATGTATTAGTTTTTAACGTACCAAACGCACATCAAAAATAATCTAAGTATAAAACTTGAGCATTTAAGACGTATCTATTCATTAAGTCAAAAAAAGATTTTGGAATTAGAGGTATATATATAAACTAACGATACCATTCTCCTTTAAATTACTATATTTATAGTAGCGAAATTACGTATTATTGAAAAGTCATATATTTATTGTTGCAAGCAGATTAAGACGTTAATTAAAGGTATATGACTTAACTTCAATAAATCGTTAATTCTTATGTATAATAATACAGTAAGCGTCGATATACGTAATATTTATATCAATCTACGCTAAACAAATTCAAACCACGAATTTGACAAATATTAATAAGGCTAACAAAACAAGATTATAACGATACCTGAAGTAAAGGGTCCATGAGACTTATATTGCCACGTTATATCAACTGGAAATATCGTTTGACCCTTCGATTACGATACAAATTCAAACCCTATAAGGAAAAACATTTCACGAATGAAATAAAAAACTTAATATTGAATGGATAATACCAAAAAATGTATTGACATAATTCCGATAAACTTAACGACGGCGAGATTATTAATTGTTCCAAACAGCTTCTTTACGAATAATACTAACCCTATATCTAATATTAAGTTCGTTATAATACTTATTACTGTGGAAAAGTCTAAAAGGAAATTCAAAATTACCGGAAACCTTGTACACTACACATCCGTCAAATATATACGTATGGTACGAAACGTAAAAGCTTTAAAGATTTATGACATAATAATAGGTTTTGACATCGGTATGGTAACTATAGTATATTAAAGATTATTACCAGATAGTTGGGACTAACTCTGATACCTATGATTGTATTTACAGACTCTGGAAGCCTTTACAAATACCTGTCAAAATAAATAACGACTAATAAAAAAGGTTTACTAATAAACGTAATATTTTTGAAGAAGGTAATCGAAACCCGGGAAATCAACGAAATCCGGTAAATTAATGAGGAAAATAACCCCGCTAATACCATAACCAAGACTACGATTAATGACGCCTTGTAAAGGTTTGTGGACAGCAATACGTTACTATACGAATCTAAAGCTACGTAAACCGCCTAGCATGTAACGTTAAAGAACAGGGATACCCTAGTAAATTCGAAAACTTCCAGAGTTATAATGGTAACAATGGCGGCGAGGGTACGTAGAATTGCTAGAAAAATATACAATTAGTAAAATATGTAATATGTATAAGTCTGTAACAAAACACTTATATACGGGAGTTAATGAATAGAGGGATCGGGAAAATAAGATAAAAATCCGTAATTAATATTAATTTTTATATAAATTGTCTGGAATAGACGGAGGTCTTGTTTGTAGATTGAGGCGGGATTCTAGGGGTTGCCACTGATGGGTAACTGGCTCCGCTAACGTGCAGGCACAAAAAAACCCGCCAGTATTGGAATAGTAGTCAATTACAATACAGTCAAATCAACTGAACTTATAATTGATTGTTTATACTAACTGAAAATAAACTATAGTTTGTAGGTTTAACTGCAAGTCTAGTGCAATAGGTACCCACTTTAAATTAGGGTATAGGCCAAAGCAATTGGTAATACAAATTAGTGTGTAAACCAGCCAGCGGTCTGCCAAACTTAGAAGTATCACATCACCACTTTCAATACAGCACCAGTTACTTCGACCACAGAGATTCGAATCAACTATGTTGCACCAATAAATACCTACAAACAATATTAAAATTGAATAATACCGTATCAATAACTCTGTCATAATTATTGATTTCTTATTGAATATATTTATTTTACGTACTGAAATAATTATTTTACTCATTTATAAGTAATATATCAGTTAATAAATCTTTAAGGGGTTCAAATTCATTAACCAGTACAATATAAATTACTGAAACATTTCACTTAAAATATTTATATCTGTCTTTCTTAACGTAGTCTTGAATACGTATCTATATTGCCATAAATACTATGAATATAGATGAAAAACCAGTTCAAATGAAATTACGTACTTTTAATCAGGTTTTCACTAAAATTATAATTCTATATACCAAAATTCACAATTATATATTACTCCACTATATGAAATCGTATGATACCTAAAAATATATATCGTTGATTTACGAAATAATTATGCTAAATTCTTAATTACATGAAATTATTAAAGATATATCTAACATCAATAACTTCATATTTCACATATTTTTAAAATGTATTTTATATGTCAAAAACCAACGAATTCCTACTTCAACCAATTCATAAAAAGGTTGAACATAACAAATAACCATTTTAATAAAAATCTTATCTTGTATTTTTAGTTACTCTAACAGTATAATCCATTCAAACTCAGTAATGAATTAAACATACACTTATTTACTATGGCTACCATGAAAGATAAATTCACTAATTAAACCAACGATGAAACTAATAGCAATTATAACAATCAAACAATACATGATATATTGAATTTTAAGTACTTCAATAAAAATCCAATCTTTACCTTCATCATTATAATCGCGAATAATCAGTATATATTGGAGTAAAAACAATCCGTAAACTTATAATTCACTTTGTGAAATATTCCTAACTTGAAAATCGTGTCGTTTACAGTTCAAATGATACCAGTAACGAAAACTTTAACACGTTGAATGTAAAAACCCGTTAATATTGACTCAATCGCTATCTTTAGATAAGGTATACTACCTACAAACAATATATTTCACTAGTTATTAAACAATCAATTCGTTTCGAGAGTTCTCTTTGTGCAGTATTGACATTATAATATATATTTAATTAAGCTTATAATGTGTATAGCTATACTACTCTTTATTATGTATTATCTTTGTAAACTGTTCTCCATAATATAATGGCTCGAAAAAAACAATCAATAATCAAAACAATTAAATTATATTCTGTAGTTCGCTTGGCCTATAAATCCTAAATTTAGAACCTTCGCTCTTAGAAGGTCATTTTTAAAGTTTCATATTTGTATCGCTAAGGTCTCTGCCTATTTCACATGAAGTAAAAAGAGTAGACGAGTAATCATAAGATTGGTATTGTTGTAGTAAAAGATAGATTGTCAGTTCCAGAAGAAGCATTCCAGAGAGTACACGCCACGGATGGGTGGTTCTAAACCTCTCATACGGGCAGTGGCCCTTTTTTCGTGCGTTTTGGAATACTCATTCCAGACTTCTCCACGCATAATGCACTTTGCGTCTTACAAAAGTACAGCCTGTAGCGTGATACGTTATCGTGAACTTTGCAGAATTGTACCTTACAATACAGTGTATTGCTACTTAGCCTATATATACTAGCTATAAGGGTATATAGAAATATTCATACAGGCAATCTTTTCCCCCCTTATATACCTTTAGCTTACTAACGATAATATAATTGTAGCGAATCCATATATGTAGTCTTGTAATAACAATATAGTTGTGGTATAAATTACAAAGCTTTAGATTAGTAGTTTTTATTGTGATAGTATGGTTGCGGTACAAATTGTAGAGGTTCGAATTAGTAATTTCTGGCCGCGGTGGTTATTATTGTAGAGGCCTAGTTAATATAATTAGTTGGTGGCGACATAATTGTTAATGGCGTTTTCTATTATTCCCGATAGGAGTGTTATTATGTAGGCGTTATAGAGGTAATTGCGTAGGAGTTATTATGCCGTTACGTGTATTGGGTTAGTATATAAAGATATATCGTTATCGGTTTGGGTAAAAAAAAATCACTTCAAAGGCGCGTACCTATTGTTAATACGAGTTTTTAACCCAATCAAATTTAACCTTTATTTCAATTAAACAATTTAAACCGCTTCAGTGCATAAGTTACTTAACCAATGCCTATATATTAACCTTGTCATTAAATAAATGCCGCGTAAATCCCGGTTTGCTAAAAGCCGTTTAGCGCGGGAACGTCACCGCGCTGCCGCCGTCGCCGTTGTAGCCACTATTACCACTATCGCTAGTAGCTTGCTCTTATCGAATATAATCTTATCTATAACCACATTCTCCTCGATCCTGCTAAGCTTTGCCGCCGTCGCCTTTTTAACCTTCACTACCATCGTCTTAATCCTCATCGCTGTCGCGTCCTCGGCTTTGCTAACCTCCGTCGGCGCCGCCTTTCCTCCAGCCTTTTTGTCCTTCACCGTCGTCGCTACCCCATCCCCCGCCGCCATCACTACCCCCTCTCCCGTCGTTGCCACTACCTTTTCAGCCTCACCTGTCTTCGTCACCGCCGCTACCCCTTCTTCTCCCTTTCCTCCCTCCCCCTTGCCCTTAAGCTTTGAAGGGGAGGAGAGGGAGGATTTTAAAGCTATAAAACTTACCTTTTTTACGGGTAAAAGCGCCCTTACCCGCGGGGGCTCCCGACGCTGTAAACGTAACTTTATAAAGTTCTTTCGCGGTTGATATTTCCAAAATACACCTGTATATTTACTTTCAATATTTTTGCAAATAAGAAGTAAAAGGAGGACCTTCTTCGCCGCCTAATGCTTCGTATTATTAGGATTTGCCGCGAGGCCGTTTCGGGCCGGTAATTCGTTACCAAAAATTAGAATAAAACCGATTTACACACTGCAGTCGTTTCCATAACTAAAAAAAGTCGTTAATAAAAATAAAAAAACTTTATAATACGTTCATTTAGCAACATAAATTACAAAGAGCGCTTTAAATTATGTGTTTTTTATAGAAGGCGCCTGTTAAACGCTTTACATATATTTTTAAACGGTGTGGTTTAATATCATGCGAAGACAGAAGGTTAAATACCGTTTTTAATTGGTTTACCAAATTAACTTAAGCGCCACGTACTCGTTGGTATCTATATTCGGCGGCCTGTTTTACGCTATTTAAAACGATGAAGGCAACTTTATCTAAATACCTCTTTCGCGTAAAGCTCAAAACGTCGTTTCGGAAAGTAATAGTAGCGTTATTAAAGTTAATTACATGGTCTTCCATTAGATACGTCTTAGGTTTTGCCCTTAAGCCGGCCTCTAAAAGTTTCTTTTTTAAAAATATAGAAACCGACACATTATATAGCGTTAATATATAGTCTATTTATATACCTATTAGTACAAAGTCTATCGAGCGGGCTATTAACACTAATAAATACGGATCGAAAGTTGAGTTTATAATCTCGAGCCGTTCTTCATGATGCCTTTAATAGGTTTTATACCAGTAAACACTAACTTTAGCCAAGACGTAAAGCGGTTTTATAATACGTTAAATCGTTTTAAGTAGGTAATTTTTTTTGAAATCTGTAGGTATATCATCGTAAATATGTCGTTTAGTTCGTTTCTTAGACTGGTTATATACTTACATTATATTACGGAGCTCTATATATAGGTTATACGGTGTATTAAGGGAGGTTATAAACGTCAAAATCAAATTATAGTTAGCCGGTTATAAGGTAGGCGACTAGGTTATAATATTCATTTTACTATCGTTATTATATCTTTTTACAATCAAGTGGGTTTTTTCGTAAGCTTTTCCGGTTTTGTCTTCAATTTCGTAAACAAAGCGAGTAGGAAAAATATTGTAAGCGCTGTATATCGCCTGGTCGAACCATTCAAAGCGAAATACTCCCTGGTCGATTAGAGTAGAAATTTCTATTTGAGTATATTATTCGAAAGGCCCACTTAGGGTAATAATAATACTATCGTAGCGAAGATTTACAATAAACTCACGGTTTACTATCTCCTTCTAAGTAATGAAAAATCCTACGGCAAAGGTCTCGAGACGTTCATTAGTTTTCGAACTTAAAGGGCGGCTCTTGGTATAAGTGAGCCGCTTTCTTCTGGTAAAAGAGGACTGGATACGTGATTCTGGGGGTAGACTAAAATTGAGAACGGTTTGTATTCGTCGTTTTAAGGGGTGTTTCATTAACGGTTTTATTCGAACTACGGTTTCGGGCCGCTCCTTTCCATCTCTTTTTTATACTTTCGTACCATTATCTAACGAAACGAACTTGTATCGTTTAGCAGATTAATAAGCATATTATACCTTTTAAACCCGTTCATCTTTTAAGAACCAATCCATCCGTCCTTAGTTTTCTAAACCAAGACCTTAGATTATAACGGTAGGTCCAAAACGCCAGTTTCGCGTGTGCTATTCCTTATAGCTAACGATCTAAATACATAGTTTTTGGCTCGTAAGGAATGTAATGTTATCATGGCCTTCACCATATCATTTACCCTTTACACTGTGGTTAGCAATAGTACAAAATCAATATAAATCTTTAGGTAAGTATTAAAAATAAGGAGTGTAGGAATAAGCCTACTCGGATCGGAAATGTTGTTAACGGCTTCAAAATCTATTTAAGGAATAGATTACTTAAAATCGGTACAATTTAGTTCATTAAACAATATTATATACGCCTTTTTGAGTGATTTATAATACCGTTTGCATTTTCGAATACCTTATAAAGCTTTTACTAAAATTTATTTACATTTGCTAATAATTATCCGAATCTTAATACGTCATTTGGTAAATTCGAAATCCGTGCCAGTATCGTATATAATTCAGTTTGAAAGCCATAGATAAAAGTTTAATTAATAATTAATCAAAGCGTTTTAACAGTCGGTAACAAAAACGTTTCGTATAAACTTAACGGCTTAAAATAATATTACCACATCGACAACTTAAAGGAATAATTAGCCGTCTAAATACCTAATTCTAATTATCACCTCGTAATTAAAGTCTACATCGTCCTAAAAACGGAATTTAAACCATCATAAGGCCTATAAATGTAACTGGAATTTATAACAAAACTTTTCAATAGCTTTGAAGGCGTCCGTTCCTATATCCGTATAGCCTACAACATAAAGAAATCGTAAAAAGCATTTTACAACCGGGTATTTGAATTGTCGGTGCAAAATCTACAATTGCGGCTACGTCAAATAAAAAGCTTTAACCGCACGTGTTTTGGAGAAAACTCACAAGTAACCTAATTTTAATCGAAGCGGTACGGATACGCCATCCAAGGCGCAAATAAACTGATTAGTCGCATTCCGGACTTCAATTCCAAGTTTGTTTATATTAGAAAAAAAAAGTAGGACTACTATTTTAAAAGTCGTCACATAAAGCTTAATCGGTTCGAATTGCGTATTTATAACAACCGTCCTAAATAATAACGTTTTGTCTTTACCAAACAAAACCTTTTAGTATTTTCTTATTCAGTTTAATTAAAACTTGGGGGATTTCGTCAGGAGCGCGTCGAATTGTCGTTTTCCGGCCGTTAAGATTTTGACAACACCGATATTAGGCATAATTCCTTAAAAAAGGCTGTCGTATCTATTTAAAAGTGTAAATTGTAATGCCATATGAGTGTTAAACACTTCTTTCACGCAGTATAAGCCTGTAATATTCAAAAAGGAGGCATCTTATAGGCCTGTAAAAATATTTTAGGCGGTTTCATTATCTTAGGCTATTAAGTAAATTGTTAGTAGGCCTTAGATATTGCAACGTTGTCGATTCGATTGGTCTTTCAAGTAATAGTAGTATTGCGTAGTCAGATATTGGATGTATTGTTTTAGGTTTAGCAGATCACTAGCTGGTCTGCAATATAATTTTTATGTACAATTGCTTAGCCCGTGCCCTAGGATGAAGTGTAGCGTACTGTTCTCAACTTATACCTAATGCGGTAAGTCTATATAAAGTAATACACTTGCAGTACAGTGAACTTTACTGTAAGTACAGTTGACCTACTAAATTGCATGTAATATTATTTTAACCCTGGCGGCTTTTTAGTTTGTACGTGTACACCAGTGTGGTTGACTATTTTTTTTCCAGTTAGCGTTGAATAGCGGTCTTATACCCCCTATCGATTCCAAATGACTTTCATACTCGATTGCACCTAATTGTATACAAATTGCCCCCGTTTGACCTTAATTTCTCCGTTGATTAGAGGTCCGAGTTCATGAACTCACACAAAATTTGCTTTTGCCACATGCTTTTGTACGCCTCCACTTCAATCGTACCACTCAAACAGATCACTATTATCAATTTCCTGGTAGTCTTCCAGTTTGTCAGAATATTTCTGTCCGCCGTCACGTGATTTGGGCTTTCCGGGTGGCCTGTTAACGTAGCCTTCAATGCGTATAGTTAGCCTATTGCTATCCACAAACCTTCTCAGGGTCTTATTTGGTGATGCCTTTGTTATAGCGTTAGTAGGATTGTCTTTACCATCGATTTATTGTAACTCCTTAATTTCCTTCCCTTTGTAGACTTTAGGGAGTGTTATTACGTTGATTATCAGGTGTTTTTTTCTGGTGGTTCCAAGATTTAAAAGGTATTTAAAAAGGCTTTTCGAGTCGGTATAAATCACCACCGGGATAGAAGGAATCTTTAGCTAATTAATGATAATGTTAAGGGTTTCCCATTATACTATACCTACATTAAAACCTGTCATTATACCGTAAACCTCCAATACCAACACGTTTCTTGTAATCCTTTTACATTTGACGGAGGTCTAATGAATTAAGCTACCGATAATACTAAACTGAGTTTTCCGTCTGTCTTCGTAAACGAGGGTTATTAAAAAGCCGATTTGTAAAAATAAGTCGGTGTTGTTTGTAAAGAACCCGTTTGTAAAGATTATTAGCTTAGCCCTTAAAAAGTCGATTAAACCCACATTAATTTCGCGGTCTAGATTTCGTATTTTCTACTCGAGCTTCTTATTTAGCTGGTTAAAGTCTTTATTCGCTGGCTTTTGTACTTGTACCGCGATAAATAGGTTGTAAAAGGATATTGGTTGGTAAAAGGTATCAATATAGCTGCCTCGAATACGTTGTTTCAAGTACCGTTAAGTCTTTACCTCGTTGGTCTTATCAATTGTAACTAAAACAGCGCTCTAGCCTTTTTGGCAAAAGTTAAGGCTGGTATTAATACCAAGTATACGGATTGAAGATTTATTAAAGTTAAGTTGGTTATCCTCCATTAAAGTCTTTACTGGCTTGGCATTCTAAAACTTGAAGTTTTTAATCGTTTGGTATTCCAATGTTATTAAGCTAACTGTTCTGAAAAAAAGGTTATCGTTAGTTTGTATATTTACTGCGCAGAAGTTCCTCTTTTATGTTACCAATAAGCACGGATCGTATATTAAAATTTAAATCGTTAATCGTAATTTAAAGTGTGACTGATAGGTTAGAAACCAGTAAACGCCTGTTTTAGCCAATATGTATAGTAACTTAATATAACCTATTACAATGCCTAAAAGGTATATAATACTGAGTTCCTGTAATAGTTTTAATAATACGATCCGTTATAAATCTGTTGTTCACGACGTGTAAGATATTGTTATATTACGGCTACTAAACGTAAACCTGCCTTTAGTTTTTGTTAGAAAATTGATTACTAAAACGACCACTAAACGCTAGCTGATTTTATAAATTATTAGCGACTATAGAAGGATCCAATGTTTGCCTTTATTACTATATCCTTAAGCGATTTGATGTGATTTTTCGTACGGTCGCCCCATGGTCTTACCTTTGACTTCGTAAATAATCCTAGACTTAAAAATCGGAATATTTGGGTTTTAAAAGTTAAAAACGGTTTTAGATACGGATTATATAACCTTTCGAATTAACAGACCATTAATTTAGACTTTGTCGCTTTTTTCAAAAGTTTTGCTGAAGGTTTTAATAATCACTCATACCCGGAGCTTTAGTATTAAGTTTTTGTTATACTTTTCTTTCCTGCTTACCTAAGTAGTATTGTAGATATGGCCCGGTATGTATTCTTTCTTTTCAATGTTTTTTTTTTTTTTTTGGAAGTCGTCCGCGCCGACGGAGTTCCATCGGCTTATCGATGATGGGTGGAGGAGATTCGTGTTAACTTGGTCGTTTATATTAAAGGGGTGAAGGGTTTTTATCTTTAATAACCCTGATGTAAAACTTGACTTAAGTAATTCTGAAAGGTATAGAGCCGTCAGCAGTTTTAACAATTACTTTGGAATTTATAATACTTATTATTTTATATGGGGCTTTCCATTTGTCTGGCTTCTTCTATACTAGAACTTTACTTTTTAACGGTAAAGTAAGTTCGTCGATTGTTAAAGTGCAGTTTCTGGTATTTAGAGCGTTATTAATTTGGCTGTGTGCCGATTTTCTTTGCAGTTTCCTTAGAGCTTTGCTATAAGCCGTAACACGTTTTTAGGTATTTTCCGAGGGAAGAGATTCACTTGTTAGGTCTGGGTACGCTCCAAAGACTAGGAGCGTTAACACTAAGCCGTTGGTGCCCACAGTATCGTTTAGTACTTTTACTACCATCTGTAAACGTGCCTCCAGATCCGTAAAACTTTTAATTTCTAGCGTAAGGATATTATATGTTCGGCAAAGTAGGGCGTGTGCCCACTTAAACTTCCTAATGCTTCAGTAGGCTTTCAAAGGTACCTTTTTGCATTTGATACTTATTATCTTAGTATCTTTTTTAAATTCCACCGCGGTGAAGCTCATACTATTATTTTGGATGACATTGTTAGGTAGACTCAAGTACGTGTCAATTCATAGCATTTTTAACGTTTCCCACGTATCATTTACCAAAAGGGATTTTAGAAACTAAGCCCCATAAAAATAAGTTACAGAATTGACGACATAAAGGATAAACTTATTATCCAAGTAAAATACATCGACGAAAATCTTGTAATTAAAGTCTTTATCATCTTTTAATGTAAACTTAAATTTCCGATGGGCCTATGCATGCGTTCAACAGTAGTGATAAAGCAATTTCATGGTTTTTAGGACAAAGTATTTTATATCGTTATACCCTACGTTCCTCAGGACTTTATATAGCTTATTAACGGCTAGGTAGTTAAAAAGTCGGTGTAATTAATGTATTTCCGGCTCCGTTAGGTTTAACACTACTACTTCCGGGCTTTAAAGATAAAACTATAGTTGCTCCTACTTAAAGACGATAAAAAACCTTTAGTCGTTTTTGACTAGTTCGTTTATATTGACGTCGATGTTGATGCCGAGAGTCTTTATATCTTATAAACAAAAAAAGAAATAGGTAAGTAACTTAAGAATGTGGAATGTAATTGTTTCTACAATATTTTAAATTACCGTTATCCCTGGGAACAATATTTATTCGTCTGTGTTCAAACTAACTTTAATTTTGCCAATATCGTGGCGATTAATTTTAGTGGTTATAGGGATTTCTCTCCGCAATGCTACGTACTACAAATAACCTCTTGTTAAGTACCTTATTACCCTTATATTTAGTGTAATACCTTAAAACGTGTGATCTTCGTAACGATTACGGAGGTTAAAAGTGTTTAAAGGGTAAGGGGATTGGTTAGAGTAAAGGTAGGAGTATTTACCTCCTAAATTGTACAGAAAAGCGTAGTCGGCTAATTACTAAGCCGTATTAGGAGTAGTATTTTCGCATCACTTAACTTTCTTAGATGCGTTAACAGAGCTAATTTATTTATTGCATTTAAAGTTTACGATTTAATTGAAGTAATCCTGTTTAAAATCAATAGAGTATTGGATGTAATATACTATCTTTTTGTTATTACGCTCGATAATAGAGTTTCGAGTTAACTAGTATCTAAATTTACTATATATTCAATATCTTTTTCTATTATTCCAACGATAGTGCTGGCGATTAACTTTTTCACCTAAAGCTTAGCTTTATTATTGTTAACGTAGTTATTTCCTTTAGTTTAAAGCCGAGATCGATTAGCTAGACCTTAGGTGTTGTAGGAGCCTATACTTGCGGTCGAGGTAATTAATTACCGTAAGGTTTTTTTTATCCACGTTAAGGAAATTGCCGGCTTGGGAGTATATACTAAACTAATTTGGTGTACCTATTATTACAGTAGTGAGCAAGGAACGTAACTGGCTAAAAAAGCATTCGTAGGTAGTATTTAGACATTGTAAGGCGTATTGGAACTCGATAACGCCCGTAACTACTACCCGTATCTATTTACGAAATATAACTTCGCTAACGTAGGCTTTACCTATTTTTTGATATAATATCAACTTGTCAAATATCTAATTAAATATATACATTATCTTTTTTTTTTCTCATTATTTTAATTTACCGCATAGTCACCCAGTTTATATAGTATTGCGCAAAGTAGACTTCGTATTCGAAATAGCCCTTTATGCTATTGTAAATTTCACGAAACGTTGTAGCTTTAGTAAGGAAAATCAAATAATAGTCCTCAACGTGTTTTATAAGGATTTCGGAGAATAGTAAGTGAAAACCTAAAGATAGAACCTCCATCTATTTGCAAATATTTAAGAAAGACATTATCTTGGAGTCGAGGAGGTTGTAAGACTTTTCGTTATACTTCTCTATATCATTTCAAATCTTGGCCAAATCCATAAACAGCTTGTAATTAATATTAACCATTATAACAAGTTTTGAGAGAAGGTCGGGATAGTTATCCCAGCTTTAAGTGGTATTTTCTTACAGTTTAAGCCTTAAAGCTACCAAAACTGTCATTTAATTCGAATTTACTCGTAAGCTAAATGATGAGTAAATCAACAGCCGATTTTTCCATATATGATGTAATGCTTTTACAAACCCGTGGGGCTCTGTATATCTTTTCATAAGTATTACTATAGCTGCGGTACGTTTAATCCATTTCCAAAAGATCGTCTTTGCCCCTTATTACCAGGGTTCCCTCCTTAATACCTATACTTTAAACGCTATTTTTGCTTTAGTTATACTTTAAATTTTCGGTTCACAACGTGGTAAATGGTTTCGACAAGGGTTGTTATAGTAATTTAGCCTTCGCTTTGAATCTTATCGGTGTAATGATCACACTAAATACCCGTGAGTAAATAGAAGGTGCCAGAGGGTTTATGTTAGCAGTAAGGTAGCAGAGGTAATAAAGGTATAATATCAGAAGATGTTTGTTCGTGCTGTAGAATGATCATTAGTCGTTAGGCTATTCAGGTKTGTAGACTGAATACTTAGATTGACAACTGAAGAGCTATGAAGGAAATACTATCTATGTGGTGMTGACCGTGTCCTTATATCCTATGGCCTTCATACCATCTTTAGTACTAAGGCTCACCGGTGCTCACTGAAGCTCACCGGTGCTCACTGAGGCTCACCGGTACTTACTGAGGCTCACCAGTACTCACTGAGGCTCACCGGTACTCACTGGCGCTCACCAGTGCTCACTGAGGTTAACCGGTACTCACTGAGGCTCACCAGTGCTCACTGAGGCTCACCGGTGCTCACTGAGGCTCACCAAGAGATGTTCCCCGCCTGATGTGTTGGACTTCAGGCTCTCGGTAGCTCAGCTGCATTCTAGTCTGTTTCCAGACCCGCCAACGTGCTTGAGTCATAACAATCGGCTACAAATATTAATCCGAAGCTCGCCTATCGGCGTATAAAATTCTTAAGCAATATCCTACTTATACAAAAGATCTCTAAGTTCTTTTCAAGCTTGAAAAGTATAAGGTCAAAATCCGGGTTTCCGTGATATGTTTTTATTACTACTTAGATAAATAGTTTATCATCTTCATATTTCGGTTTAAAGGCTACCTCATACTTTCAGAACTTAGCTAATAAAGTGGTAATAACCTTTTATAAATTTTCATCAACGTTTTCCTATAGGTATTTTACGAATTTTCAAGTTACATCAATCCAATCCATATCGTAAGGTTCGTAATTAATCTTTATATTGAAGTAGGATTTACAGCGGTTGCAACACTTCGTAAATATATTCACTTACATAATGTAATATATATATTATGTTTTAATCATTATAATAATATTCCAGGCAATATAATACAAAATTAGAATGGTTTAATATTTAGTTTTCTACATATATTAAGCATAATTCGTATTTTATAATTGAGTATATAATATAATTCACCGCTGAAGTTTTCGTCCCTATCTCAAAGCCTAACAAAGTTAGTAAAATTTATCAAATTACTCCTATTAACAGAAGAGAGGTACGGTAAAAGGTTACGGTAAGGGTTGTAGTTAGCAGGTATTAGTCTTTAAGGTACCTATTAACGTTTTACACTGTTAGTCGTTTCTTAAAACGGGGTTTTACTATATTTCGACCGCTTCCGTTTTAGTCGAATAGGGTATTAATATTATTGAAAAATTGATTTAATACTATATTTTACTTTATAATATATACCGGTATAGAGGTATATTATATTCGTATAATCAATAAAGATTGTAATTATTCTTTTTCTCCTTGAAGGTCTATATTTCTAATTTGGGGTACGGGTATAGTATTAAGTTATCCCACGCCTTTTATTAGTCGTATTGTCCGTATATCCTCTACTTCCTGTTTTTTATATTCCTTTAAATAATATCCTTTTACAAATTCCGTTTAGTATATATTTTTATCCTTTGAATTTAACAAGTTGTTAAATCGTGTTATTTCGAATAAAGCATTTGCAAAGCGGCTATTTTTGCTGTTTAAAGTATTTATACCTCCACTTTGTAATTGAATTGTAACCGCTTCTGTGTTTCGTAACCGGTTTGGGTATCGAGTTTAGATTGGACGGGTTCTAACGAAGGGTTCTAAAACTTAATGGTTTTGGATTACATAGCCTGATACGTGATAAAACGCTTTTCAAAAAGTACCCAGGTACGTTAAAACGCCAAATAAAGGTTAATAGTAATGTAATAGAGATTTTAATAGATAAAACGCTAAATAAGGGTTAATAATATCGTATAATTTTTGTAAAAATGTAGTGTTATAGTATAAATAGTTAGGACCACTATACCATTACATTATAAGTATTCAACTTATATCTATCTCTTCTTTACTAGGCTATTTTTAATCGATGGAATCAGCTACTAATTAGTATCTGTAAGGTCTTTTCCTATTTCACGTAACGTAAAAAAAGTAAAAGAGTAATTATAAAATTGGTATTATTATAGTAAAAGATAGATTGTTAGTTTTAGAAGAAGCATTCTAGAGAGTATACTCCACGGATGTGAGATTATAAACCTCTTATCCGGGCAGTGGCCTTTTTTCCGTGCGCTCTGGAATACTTATTCCAGACTGTTCCACGTATAATACACTTTGCATCTTATAAGATTGTAGCCTGCAACGTGATACGTTATCGTGCACTCTACAGGAGTACACCTTGCAATACAGTGCACTGCCACTTGGCCTATATATACTAGCTATAAGGGTATATAGTAACATCTATAGTTTGTAATAAAAAAAGTAAGAAAACTGTTAGCGGTTGTTAACAATATGTCAAGATATATAATACTCAAAATTTTATAATATCTATCTCATTATCCTGATTCTTTCCAAGTAAAAATTTCATCTTGTCACGGAAAAACAAAAATTTCGTTATTAACGATCTATTACTAATAATAATGGCATCGTTAATCTTACACCTTATAAATTCATTACTTAACTCCTCTAAGTATTTACTATATACTAAAATTAATTTCCAAGTTTTTGACGATAAAAGTAATTTTTTTGCTATTTTTAGATACACGCTAATAACGAGTAATATTAACAATATCCTGTTAAAACCTATAATATAATTCAAACCCTTTACTACCATATTCAATATTTCTTTTGGATTTACAAAACTATGGATTTTTATTATAATAATATTATAATTTTTTTGTAAAAACGCATATAACCTGTAAATCTTATCAATACCCCAAAATACATCAGTAAATACCTGTTTATAATAAATCTCCATTGTTAAAAATTACATTCAACCTCTAACATTAAAAATAAATAAAAATTTTTAAACTAATACGTTTCAAATTTGAAGGTATATATTAATCTATAATGTATGCAAAATTTTCCATAATTCTGTCGCTGAAGTAAAATTAAAGAATTCAGTGCCATAAAACACTATTGACAAGTTGATAACGTAAGTTTTCAAATTATTACCTAAGTAAAATACATTAGAAAAAACTCCTGAATTAAAGTTATAATGTTATAATGACATAAAATTACACTGAAAGATTCCCTAAAAATATTTTTCGTTATAATAATAAATTGTATCAATTCTTATTAATACATACATATGCACATCTTCATAATAAACTGTTTTAAAAATTATGAAACCTATTTATGGTAGTATAATTCAACTTTCAATGCAATCAACATAATTAAAATTTATGAAAATTAATACCATCACCTTTCGTCCTTGCAAACAAAACCTCAAATCTATATTTGAAAGCGGATAGAAGCATTTAACTTTTACCTTTCATTAATTCATCAATTCAAGATTTATTGTTAACGCTAAGATTCTTTATATTCTCAAGCTTCATAAGAAACGAAATTATGAATACCAATATTTGAAAAATCATAAATTCAACAATTATTAATTATAATCGTCAACCCAAGTAGAAAAAGACCTTCATATAACCAAATCCAACTCTATACTTACCGGTGTCCATACCATTAATATCTGTAACAGTATTGCTATTTTTTTGCAATACTATATATTACGAATAAACTTTTATGAAATATGGCGCTACCTCAATGATTGGCATGATACCTTGAAATGAATCCTTTGCATAACCATCGCAAATAATAAACAGATATGTAAATCCAAAGTTGTTTATTATGAAAATGATAATAGGGGTTCTTACATGTCAAAAATACGGAACAGCGTAATGTACCAGTTACTACGATACTTGAGAACCAGTATTTTAATACCAACCGGTAGTTTTACACGGTTCCTTTTCTTTTTCGCGTCTTATCTCTATATCCTGAAATATATAATTAATGGAACATATTTGTTATAAAAAACAAAGGGTTTTGAAACATAATATATCACTTGATTATATTGACGTTTAACAATAATATAACACATTAACGCACAGAATCATTTACCAAGAACTCCACACCATTTAACATTATTATAATAGGTAAACTTATAAAACTAATTTACATTGATTTCAAAGTATCTTTTTTATGTGCGTTACCATTTAGGTTTCTCATCCAATGCTTTCTATTACTTAAACTATTTAGGTTAACTATACTTATGATCTATAGACTAGACAAGCGCAAAATCTTGATCATCATATTAATTAACGATGTTATAAATTTAGAGGAATATACCAGCTAAATTTAATATCTATACTATTATAATAGCAAATAAGAAACGTAATAAGCTAAAAAAAAAGTCTTTACAAATAGCATCAAGATACTATAGGGTGTATTCGAACTTTTTATATCCTGTAATAACTAAGCGAACATATTACCACTATAAACTTTTTCTAACTCTAACATTCCTCAAAACCTACTAGCAAAACATTAGCCTATCTATCATCTAATTAGAGATATTTATTTTTGGTTCCAACTATTTATTATCTTGAAATATATATAATCACTTAATATTTTCCGCATTGTACAGTATGAAATAAGATCCATATTGTATTTAAATTAACTTTTTAACCTGTAGTGAATCTTGTGAAACAACACATATTTCGTTAAGTAACGAAGATAAAAATTCCAGCTTAACCGATAAGAATACTGGTAAACAACGAGTAAAAACTTAACTGCTAGATTTCTATTGAATAGGAAATGTTAAATAATACTTGTAAATTAATATCTAAAAGATTATACAGCTTACCATTATATTTCTCCTTACTACACTAAATATTTACAACGGTTATAATTGTTATATTATCCATATGTACTATATACATTTCTTAAAAGAGAGAAATACTATATTCATTGTATGCCTCACTTAGATCTAAGCCATTCACCAGAAGTATTAAGAAACAGAATAATTACCTTTATGAGAGTTTGATGGAAAAAAACAATGATTATAACAACCGTGGGTTTACACGTAGAATCGCACCTTGCCTGAACACCCTATTGGAACCAATATTAACGACTCCGTTGAAATTACAAGTATAAAGAGAGCCTACTGTCAGCCGAGGGCCGTACCTGGCTCGGTTGTACCACGTAAGCGGCGCGGCTCAGGCCTAAAGTGAGCCGATGGCAGTGTTCCACTCGTAGAAGTTACCGCGCACTAGTGCTCAATGTTCCCCGCACTTGGTAAGCACAAAGCATAATACTTGCTACTCCGCCAACCGCGTCCAATTCCAAATCAGCACCTCGCACTCCGAATCCCTCTCCGAACTGAGCAAATCCACCATGGCACCGCACACACAGAACGGCGGTGGCGTGGAGGACGCAACCCGCCCCTCGTTGGTGGCTTTGGAGACCGGTGTGCCTGAAGAGATCGCGCTGGGCAAAATGCCCATGTACCAGGAGTAAGTGGAGTCCGGAGTCCGCAGCTGCAGCATTCGCCACCCTTCGGGCAGCTCTGACGAGTGAGATAGTGTCCCAACGTTCGACGACAAGTACAAGGAGAGGGAATACTGGAAGGGCCGCCTGGCTGGAGCGTTCCGAATCTTTGCCAAATACGGCTTTGACGAGGGTGTTGCCGGTGCGTGCTTGTGTCCCCCCGTGCCTTCGCCCCCCCTTCGAACATCAACATCACCCCGTCCTCACCCACCCAAACCACACAGGCCACATCACATACCGCGACCCTGTCGAGCCCGACACTTTCTGGGTGAACCCCTTCGGCACCGCCTTCGGCCTCATGAAAGCCTCCGACCTGATCCGCGTCAGCGAGCAGGGCGTCGTCCTCGAGGGCGGCGCGAACCGCCTGCTCAACACCGCCGCCTTCCTGATCCACGCCGCCATCCACCAGGCGCGCCCGGACGTCCAGGCCGCGTGTCACAGCCACACCGTCCACGGCCGCGCCTTCTGCGCGCTCGGCCGCCGCCTCGACACCATCACCCAGGACGCCTGCGCCTTCCACAACGACCACGCGCTGTACGCCGCCTTCCGCGGCGTCGTGCTGGCCGCCGCCGAGGGCCGCGCCATCGCGCGCGCGCTCGGCCCCGCCAAGGCCGCGCTGCTGCAGAACCACGGCTTGCTGACGGCCGGCCGCACCGTCGACGAGGCCGTCTTCTGGTTCGTCAGCCTCGACAAGTGCTGCCACGCCCAGTTGCTGGCCGAGGCCGCCGCCGCCTCGCGCGGCGAGCGCCCCATCGCCATTGCCGACGCCGACGCCGCCTTCACCTACCAGACCGTCGGGACTCCCTATGCCGGCCACTTCTCCGCCAAGCCGCTCTTCGATGTCATGCACAAGGAGACGGCCGGGGACTACCTCGAGTGATTCTCCCTCATGTGGCGTGTGTGCGGCGTGCTGGCAGTGAGTGGAGATAGGGGGTATTGTTGTTCACATGCTGCCATGCAATGCATTCGAATTCATCAGATGAGATTCGCACTAGAAGGCCTGATTTGGCCACGGTTGGTTTGGTTGAGAGACCAACTTTCTTGTCCATGGCATTCTTGCTCCTTCACTACCCAGGTGCCTCCTTAGCCAGAGTCTCCGGGTGCACATATGCATTTCTTATTGGATTTGGGATCAATGGTACAACTTATTTATACATGCAAGTTGTTATTTTTATTCCAGTTTATACCAATTTCTTTGGATTTGTGTTGATGGAATTATTTAGTTTGGTACCTAGAATACATCGTTGTAGATAACCTTATTGGGTTCCAACGCTCGGTGTTTTTGGATATTGAACGAACGCCACCGAGTCAGTTGTGTATCTATTTCTCCGTGGATGTCCCACCGCGCGGGCTTTTGATTTGGGCCAACCAATGCCAGCCATGCAAAAGTAGACGACCTGCTCAACTATAGCAAACCAGGCCTGGGGCCCCGAAAACCCCTCCTTTTCCTCGCACGCAACTACCAAGACACAACTCAAGACGGATGATGCAGTTGGAACGCCTGGCGGCAGCTCTCGCCCCGGTCGGCGCGCTCGGCGCGCGGGCTTCTCAGGAGGTGCCCGGCACGGCGGCCGACTTCCCGGCCCAGTGCGCGGCCTTCGCGGCCGCCGACGCCGGCATTGCCGGCGCGACCGTGACGAACCATGCGTTCGTGGCCGCCGGCGCCAACGTGGCCCTGGTCGGCAACGAGGCCTGCGGGCTCGCCAGCCAGCCGGTGGCGGTCGACTTGTGCCGGGTCTCGCTGCGGATCGCGACGTCGCGCCGGTCCGCGGTGGTGGCGGAGGTCTGGATGCCGCGGGACTGGAACGGCCGGCTGGTGAAGACCGGCAACGGTGGACTGTCTGGCTGTGAGTGGCCACGCGTCTTCACGACGCATACGGGATCTGCCATCAAGGGCAGCACCAGATGCCGCTCCACGTAGCCTCGACGGTCTTGTCTTGCTATCCAAGTGTACGGTCCAAGACTCGAGGGTGCTGACGGTTGTCCAGGTGTTGATTATGCAGCCATCGCTTACACGACGAAAAACGGCTTTGCCAGCGTCGGGACGAACAACGGCAAAAACGGCTCATCAGGGCTCCCGTTCCTGAACAACCCAGAAGTGGTGAACGACTTCGCATGGCGCGCGTACGTCCTCCGTCTCTTGCCACCTAGCCTCTTCTAGCACCCCGCTCACCGCCCGCTCCTGGGCAGCGTCCACGTCGGCGTCGAGGCGGGCAAGGCGCTCGTGCGGCCCTTCTACGGCGCCGCCGCCGCCGCCAAATCCTACATGCTCGGCTGCTCCCTCGGCGGCCGCCAGGCCATCCAAGCGGCCGACCGCTTCCCGGCCGACTTCGACGGCATCGTCGCCGGCTGCCCGGCCGTCGACTTCAACAGCCTCTACTCGTGGCGCGCGCGCTTCTTCCCGCTGACGGGCAGCAACACCAGCGCCGCCTTCATCCCGGCCGCCGTGTGGAAGGGCGCCGTGCACGCCGCGGTCCTGCAGCAGTGCGACGCCCTCGACGGCGTCGTGGACGGCATCATCGAGGACCCCAGCCTCTGCGCCTTCGACCCGGCCCCGCTGCTGTGCGGCGCCGGCAGCTGCCCCGCCGCCGACGCCGCCGCCGCCGCCGCGTGCCCGACCGCCGCGTGCCTGACCGCCGCGCAGGCCGACGTCGTGCGCGCCGTCTTCGCGCCGTACACGTGGGCCAACGGCACGGTGCTGTACCCGGCCATGAACCCCGGCAGCGAGGTCCTCGCGGCGGACGGGCTCTACGGCGGGGCCGCGTTCGCGGCGTCGCAGGAGTGGTTCCGCTACGCGGTGCACGGCGACCCGGCGTGGGACCCGGCGGCGTTCGCGCTCGCGGACGCCGCGGCCGCGACGGCCGCGGACCCGGGCGGCATCCGCACGTGGCCGCGCAGCCTGGCGGCGTTCCGCGCGCGCGGCGGCCGCGCGCTGCTGCTGCACGGCGGGCAGGACCAGCAGATCAGCAGCTTCGGCACGCCGCGGTTCTACGAGCACCTGCGCGCGGGCATGGGGCTCGCGCGCGCGCAGATGGACGGCTGGCTGCGCTTCTTCCGCGTCTCGGGCATGGCCCACTGCAACGGCGGCCCGGGCGCGTGGGTCGTGGGCCAGCAGGGCGGGGCGGCGGCCCAGGGCCCGTTTGACGCGCAGCACAACGTCCTGGCTGCGCTGGTGGACTGGGTCGAGAAGGGGATTGCGCCGGATACGATCACGGGGACCAAGTACGTCAACGACACGGCCAGCTTGGGCGTGGCCTTCCGGCGGAACCACTGCCGGTGGCCGTTGAGGAACACGTACCTCGGGGAGGGAAAGGATGCCAAAGACGCGGCTAGCTGGCAGTGCAAGCCGGTTCCATCATATACGGCTGGCCTCTGGTGACTTGAAGAAGCAGGCCCTCCCTCTGCTGGGTCGTCGATGATGATGTCTTCCCAGGGTATAGAAATGGGGAGGGATGAAAGCATCTGTTCGCACAACACTTTGGTACAAACCACCTCCACCCCGACGAGCCTCTTTTCGCCCTCGGTGAATCTGGGCAGCCTGTCGCCCAACTGTGCGAGCATGCAAGCGGGGTAGTCGACCACGACCTTGTCCAGCATGCCTCCGTAGCGGTCCTCCAGCGCCTGGGGCGTGTCCAAGGGTGATTCCGTGCGCCAGCAGTTCGTCCATCAGCCGATTTCAACAGTCGATGCCTTGCTCGCTGACAGGGTCGTCGTCGCCCCCTTAGGTACTAATGGTGAAACAAGCCTGGCTGGCGTCACAATTTCTTTGGGCTGCTTCTGGGCTTGCCCATGCTCATCCAGGCTCATCCAACCACATACACCGTCCATCCTGTCGTCCTGTCTCGAGCTCAACACAAAGGAGATCCCTTTGTTGCCACTTGCAAAATCCGTGAACAGCATGGCAGGAAAGACCCCGGCGGCATGCAGCAAAGTCCGCTGACCAGGACCTCAAGCCTCCACCGTCCCCCACCCCTCGCCACACCGGCGCTAGACTCGCCAGCCCTCTGCTACAGCTGCGAAAATCGGCCGTGGTACGAAGGGGAGGGGCGCGCGCGCGGGGGGGGGGTCCTCACGTTTGCGTCCTAACCAGGACCTCATCCTGCCACACGTATGGGGCCCCTTTTCTTTTGCTCCCGTTCCTCCCTCCCCCGCACGACAGCCCAAAGCGATCACTCGGGGTCCGGGCGGCTGTGCCGCCGAGGACGCGTGTGCCGCCGGCGCAGGGAGACGGAGGGACGCGAGCGCGGTCTTCTTCCCAGGCCGTCGGGCGGCGGTGCGTCGCGGACGGGGGGGGGACTGCCGGCGCTGGCACGGCGCGAGTGTGGGTGGCGGCCCGGCGGGGAAATTCAGCAGCACAGGCGGGTGGTGGATGATCTGTGGGAATGCTCGCCTGGCCTCACTGGCACGCCGGACTATAACGCCTTAATTTAGTACTGGACGTACTTAATCGCCTGCCTTTTGATAAGGATGGTTAACCTTATAGGATAAACGTTTTGATATTGGACTAAGTTATTGATGAATTGCCAATTGTGGACGAATATTATTTTATAATACTCTTCACCGAGGCGTAAATAAATAATGACATGCGGTTTCGTTTTTGGACCGGTTATCGTAAGGATATAGCTTGGTATAGAATTTTATTAAATTTCGTGGATAATAAAAACAATAAAAATATACCTTTCAATACTTTTAAATTTGATTACCCATTTCGATTAATTGAATGTTTGTCATATAATGGCGACGCGAATAATTACAAAAAAACTGTAGTTTCTATAATATTCATATAGGAACCTTTTATCGAGGTATTTTGGTAGGCCTTTATCGTTGCCACGTTATCGATTCAATTGATCGAAGTAACAGTAGTATTGCGTGGTCAAGTGGTGGATGTATTGTTTTATGTATAGCAGACCGCTAGCTGGCCTACGCAGTAATTTGTAGGATCAATTGCTTAGCCCGTGCCCTAGTCTGAATCCAGCACTCCACAATCAACTGACTTGCAGTCAGTATAGTTATCTTTACTGTAATTAAAATCGACTGACTGTACTGTAATTAAACTGCTAGAAATAGCAGTTAATATTATTCTAACATGGTATATAATAAAAAATACTATTTCGAACCTAAGAAAATAATGGTAACTTTTAAAAGACTATATTTTGACTAAAACGTAAATTTGTAAAAGTATTCGTGAAAAAAATATATATCATACGGAGAACTTCGTAACGATAACAAGAAACCACTAGGTTACCTTAAGCCTATGTGAACACAGGATAAACTAATGTATACAATTTATATGGGTTTTATAGCTGTATTGTGAGAAGTGTTATTCTAAAGTATATCTTGGATATTGTTTAATAGGGATTCTTTTAACGTAATAATACCTATTATATACAAAACTTTTAGGAAAATATCCCATATTCCTGTTCATACCATATATATAACAGAATATTAGGCTATTATTTTAATTGAATGATTTTTATTATACGACTGGTTTTATCTACGATAAATTATTTTAAATAAAGATGTTAGGATTTTATCAACCTTTTGATGAAGTTTATAAAAAGGCTTCGAGACGCAGCTCATAATAATTATAGTTTATCATATATAGGCTAAAGAGTGTGTAAAAACAAGAATTAACCAGTTATATTAACTTTTTGTTACTTTAAGCTAAATATCCTAGGTATTATTAGGTTAATATTATACAATCTTTCTAATGAAACCTTAAACATATATACTCTCGTATATTAAAAGCCAATCCTTACAAGTTTCTGTTCGGATTTCAATTTACAATTATTGGAATAATAGTAATTGCAGTGTAGTAAGTTAACGTCACTTACAGTAACGTTGACTATACTGACTGCAAGTTGAGTGTATTGTGTTGTGTGGGCCTACTATATTAGTTGCAAGTCAAGTATAGTATGCGCCCACTTTAAACCAGGGCACGGGCCAAGCAATTAACTATACAAATTACTGTGCAAACCGGTTAGCAGTTTGCTAAACCTAAAACAATACATCTACCACTTAACCACATTATACTACTATTATTTCAATCAATTGAATCGACAACGTTACAACATCCAAAGACATATCAACACTGGTCAGTGTTTACTAGGTTAAGTATAGATAAGCTAAGTAAAAGAAAAGTCTACTTTCTAGTTACGCTCTACGTTAATAACGGCGGCTAGGGTAAAGAAAAGATTTTTGCAAAAAACACCTACGAATTACATTGGTTTTTACAGCAATAAGGAAAAAGAACTTTTAAATTGCGGCGGTTTTTATGGTAGCTTGAAAGTAGCGACGGTATCATTATAGAAAATACTAAAAAATATTGTCAAATCCTTTTTAAAAAGCTTTAAAATTAATCTCTAAAAGTCTCCAACAACAAATTAGCAATCGGCTAAATTCATACTAGTATGGATGCTAATAATGCAAAACAACTAAGTTCTATAACCTAACTTTGACCCTTCGACCTTCACTTACAACAAACAATCTTCGACCTTACCTTTTACACTAAAACTTTACCCTTACTTCCCTTTTTTCACTTCTCCTACACCAATTGAATCGTTAAAATCTCCTCTTTAAGCGAAACTACCGAGAATTACCAAGTCGCGTTAAAAACAGCTACGTCGTGCGACTTTACGTTGAATTACCAAGTCCACATGCTCCTTTTATGCCAAAATACCAAGATAGCTATCGTAAGTTCCCACTTTAAAGCTATCACCGACTCTGCCAGAAAAGAGGTGATTAAGGGCTTTTGTTTGAATAATAATACCTGCAGTGTAGTAGGTCAATTTTACTTACAATAAAGTTGACTATACCAACTTCAAGTTAAGTGTATTGTTTTGTGTAAGCCTACTATATTAGCTATATGTTAAGTACAGTATGCGCCCACTTCACACTAGGGCACGGGCCAAGAAATTGACCATACAAATTACTGTGCAGACCGGCTAGCGGTTTGCCAAACCTAAAACTATATATCCACTATCTGACTACTATAATACTACTGTTACTTCAACTGATCGAATCGGCAACGTTATAACGTCTAAAGCTTCATCAATATTGGTTAGTGATTATTAGATTAAGCATAGATAATCTAAGTAAAAGAAAAGTCTACTTTCCGGTTACGCTCTACGTTAATAATAGCGGTTAGGGTAGAGGAAAAGTTTTTACAAAGGATCTTTACTACTGTATTAGTCTTTACAGCAGTACGTAAAAAAGACTTTGGGGCTGCGCTAGATTTTATAGCAGTTCAAAGGTAACGATGGTATCGCTATTAAAAACACTAAGAAATCTTTACGGATCATTTTCAAAAAACGTTAAAATTTACTACTAAAAGTCTTGAAACGACAAGTTAGTAAATGGCTAAGTTAGTACTACTACAGGTACTACTATTGTAAAAACAACTAAGTTTTATGACCTACGAATTTCAACCTTTACCCTTTATCCACAATAATAAACGACTTGCAACCTGATCCTTTACACCAAATCTTTGCTTTTACTCTATTTTTTTTACTATTATCACGTTATATAATCTTTAAGATCGCGTCTTTCAATGAAAACATTAAAAACTGCCAAGTCGCGCCGAAAAAGCCACATTATACAGCTTTACGCCAAGTTACCAAGTTTCTATGCAACTTTATGCCAAAACACTAAATCCTTACGCTCCCAAATCGTTAAGTTTACTTTACGTTACGCCACCAAGCCCTATTCTATATAAAACCCAAAATAGTATCTAGTTAAAAGCGAATAAAGGCAATCATAGCCTTTGGATCTCTAATTTCGAAATATTATAATAAAGACTTTTGTGGGTATGATATCAACGAAAATTTAACGGAAAAGTAACTAGTTAGCTTTATCGGCAGCTACATCGTCGACCATGATAAAAGAGAAAACTATTACTGTGGTAATAATACCTTTCGCAAATACCGGAATTTTTTAACGATTAGATTATTAACATATAAAAGAAGGTTTCAAAAGGTATTAAGTTAAAGCTAAAGGGAAAACTTTAATGACGAGGGATTTACATATTTAAAAAGAGTTTTACCAAGCTGGTCAATACCCTCTTCGACTTTACTTAACTTAAGGAATATTCTTAAGACCTACGACTTAAAGAAAAAAATGTTAAAGAACCTTAATGCCTATACATACGTTTGAAGGAGCCTCCCTTCTACCCTTAGCTAAGTCAAGATTTTTTACTCTTTAACAATAAGAAACCCATTAACCTTCTAGGTAGCCCAATACTCTCATGTGATAACACAGAGTACGCCTTTAGCGGCGGTAGGGCGCGTGAAGTAACAGCTGCTAATACAGGTAGAGGAATTAACATTAGCGTTTTACATTAGTTAATTGAGCAAGATTGTCAAGTTACTCAATACCTCTAGGCCCTATTTCTCCTTAGTTCTTTCATTAGAATCGCCAAACCTTCCAGGAACCTTTCTATAGAAGATTTGTCTATACGCGCGAACCTATTATAAGTCCTATTACAGGACTTTACCACTTGCGTTAGTCGACTGGGAATTATCATTAATACTTTATTTCGAAGGCTCTAAAACTTAAATTAACAGTAAATACCAATAAAGTTTGGGATAATTATCGCGATCTGCCCATAAAATCTGTTAAAATGATTAATATTAACTACAAGTTTTTCACGAATTTCGCCGAAATTTGGAATGATATAAAAAAGTATAACGGGAAGTTTTATAACCTTCTTAATACGAAAATGATACTGTTTTCAAATATTTGTAAGTGAATAGAGGTTCCCCCTTTTAGTTTTTAATCATTCCCTCCTGAAATCCTTTTAAGGCACGTTAGAAATTACTACCTAACCTTTTTAACTCGAGTAGCTACCTTTTGCGAAGTTTACGATAGTATAAAAAGTTATTTCAAGTACGACATCCACCTTACCTAATACTATTAAGATTGAGCTACTATGAGGTAAACCACGATAATGGCAAAAAAGAAAGAGGAGGAAATATTAATGGATGTGTTAAACCAGATACTTGATAACTTAATATTGTGCTATTAAGTAATAAAAAAGCCCATGTTGGCAAAGTTACACTTCGCGAGTAGTTACGAGTAGCCGTTACGGGCGTTAACGAATTCGAATACGCCTTATAACGCCTAAATATCATGTACGAAAGCCTTTTTAGCTATTTAAGTTCCTCGTTTGCGACCGTGATAACACGTATACTAAATTTGTTTGATATATACCCCTAAGCCGGCAACTTTTATAATGTGGATGAAAAAGACTTTATAGTGATTAATTACGTCGACCGCAAGTATAGTTACGAGCGCGTTTAACATCTAAGGTTTAGTCTATCAACTTTAAATTAAAGGTAATAATTACATTAACGCTAATAAGGTTAAGATTTAGGAGGACCTATTGACCTTGAAAATTATCATCGTAATAATGGCAAAAGATGTTAAATTTATAATAAGTTTAGTTATTGGTTAATTCGCTACTGTTATAGCCCAAGGACCAACTGCAGGTCATGGAATAGGCTAGCGGTCCGCTGCGCTATCAGAAGCCTAATGTCCAACACATCAAATTAGGGATTTCTCTTATGTAAGCACCCAGGGTTAGGGTTTGGACCGACAAGACCTCTCGCGATCCAGTCGACAACATTGGACCGAAAGAAGCGACATCGACTTCAGCGATCCAGCACTGAAGATGGTATGAAGGCACGGATATATAAGAATACGGTCATCACCACACAGATAGTATTTCCTTCATAGCTCTTCAGTTTTCAATCTAAGTATTTAGTCTACACACCTGAATAGCCTAACGGCTAGTGATCATTATACAACACGAACAAACATCTTCTTGATATTGCACCTTTGTTACCTCTGCTACCTTACTGCTAACATAAACCTTCTGAGACCTTCTATTTACTCATGGGTATTTAGTGTGATCATTACAGCTACCTCCTTACCAAGCGAAATAATAAAAAGATAATGTATTATATTTAGTACTTTACTATTTTTGAACAAGATTATTTAAATTGAATGGTAAACTTTAAAGGCAATAATCTAATTAGGGACGATAATACCCTTAAGTAAATTAAGTGGTATAAAGATAGAATTCCTAACGCGGCTTAGTAATTAGCTAACTATGTTATTTTGTATCGCCTAGGCCATAAAACCCTTTACCTTCACCCTAACTAAGCTTTTAACCCTTTATTTACCTTTAACTTTCGCAATTTTTACGCGTATTACGCGTTTTAAAGTATTTTGTTAAATATAGGGGTATTGAGGTACTCAATATGATGCTATTCGTAATACGTGGTATTTGTTACAGGCTAGTGCCTGACTAGTATTACCAAAGATCCAACCCTAGTAGTTGTTTACGTTCTTAAGATGCTTTGGAGTAGCTCGGAAGCTGTATGTGAACACCTTTCCACACATTACGTGACCGGGTTGCATTATTTTTCCTGATTTATAGCAACTCCTTAATAGGGGGTTTTCCTCTTTTTTTTTTTTCGAGATTTATAAATACAATCCGACTACCTTGAACAATAGCTCCATATTTAGTCCCTTTATATATATATCTATGTTCTTTTTCCAATAGTATTTTCACTATTCATTAACGATTATAAATTAAAGTTATATTATTATCTTTCGACTGACCGAATTTTAGCCTTTAGGTTCTAAAGTAATTTCTCAACTTATAAGTTAAAAATAACTTCATAACGCTTTAACAATTGAATAAAATTACTTTACTTTTGAATAATAATGTTTTACTGATTCTTTACGTATGAAACTTATCGAACGAAACCAATTTGTTTGAAAATACGCTTTATATTTAAAGCAATGAAGCAGCGACGTATTGAATACGTTAACGAAGATATTCCGATAATTCTAAGTTGTCGGTACGTTTACGTTTTCGAAATAATACTCTCTTTAAAATGTTTGTCTTACGTAAATTACGAACGACGTAATTATTACGTCGCTTTTTACTGGGGAGTACGTTATCTTTTTAAATGACGAAAACTCGAACTTTTTCAATTCCGATTACAATATTCACGCCTTATTTAACACTCTTCAACGACTTGAATGTAAGCCTTTAAACTAAATGGTTAACCTTTTTAATATTGAATTACGATTTCCGATACAAAAAGCTAGAATAATACATAAATTACGTAAAAACCAAACGTTTAGCGATATTAAAAAGACTAATTTTACGCTATTTTTAATAATTAAAAAGTTTTACAAAGACCGTTATAAAACTTTATTACGTTTACGAAAACGACGGCGGCATTAATGACTGTAATACATTTGTAACTATATTTTGTAATTGTTATTATAACGTTAACGCGATTGAAACTATTGTAGTTCTGCTTACAAATATAAAATGAAGAATTCTTAAACGATTTTACGTTTTTTTAACATTTCAAAGGCATTATTCGAGAAATCTAGCGGTATAACCTTGAAATTCTCCGCTAAACTCATTATTTCAAAAAAAAAAAAGTTTTTAACGATACGCTAACTAATATGTTACTTGCCCACGATATACCTACGAATTATAAAAAATAAGTCGTTTATATTGAATTTATCGACGAATGCCGTCGTGACCCTAGTAATTGTTACGGTAGTATTAGCGTTATTATTAAAAGTATTTTACGTGATAGGAAAAATAGTAACGACGTACCCGTCCGGAATAGCTAGAACAATATTATTATAATTAACATAAATGTTTTCCAAGCCTCTTTTAAATGGTGCGCCACCTAAATTAACCACTTAAAACTCTTCCATCGTAAAAACTTTGGGTTATATTTCCGATATGACGCGAATAGCTATCGTATTTATTCCTACCCATTTAATTCTATGTAACGCCTAAATTACTTTAATATTAAAGCTATTATAAAGATCTACCTTATTTCGGTCGAAAATTTCATTAAGTTTTGAAAAGGTAAAACGTAACCATTATATATAATCGTATAAAAAAGTTAATAAGATTTTAATTCGACTGAATAATTTCATCACAACTTTTAAACAACTTTCCATTCATAGTAAATTGAATGAATAATTTCATTTATTTTATTTACGTTGAAAAAAATGTAATTCATTTATATTATAAAGTTACTAATAAATAGTTCTTAACCGCTTAAAATTACCGCGTATTTTTATTTCACCACGATGACTTAACGAAGCTATATACTACATACCTAGTTTTTACTTACGATTTATTTATTTGATAGCTCTTTCTAAATAACGAATTTAATAAATATAGTTATCGGATATAAACTTATATCGTCTTTTCACTTTAATATAACAGTATTTAAAATAAACTTTGAATGAAATATTAATAAGTCGTTTACGATATTACGAAATATGTATTACTTTTGGCACGATTGGGTAATCATGAAGTTTGAAAATAGAGGCTCGCGCCTATATAAAAAACGTTGAAAGGGGTTGGAGCCGCTATATTCCACGTTATTTTACGAAAGATACGTGAAACTCAAGCCGTTATTACACGACTTGCCATCGTTTTCCTCAAGGGAATTAATAAGGTACTTGACCCGAAACCGTTTTTTTCCGTCGACGAAAAACTTACCGGTGATTTTAAAGAATTCGACCTTTTATTCGATAAAGCCATTAACGATAAATTAACTTTTTACCGTTCCAAAGTGAATTAAAAAATCGTTTTTCGTATCAATAATTAAAGCTAACCTTTAAAAGTTCTGTGGGGCCCGTGATATAGTATATCACGTAAAAAGCTCTTTATATGAAGAATAAATTTAAACTAGTTATTCGATTAATATTATATTTCAACGAATAGTCTTTTAACAAATACTACAGTATTTTCCATTATAAAACCCGAGGGTAATTTACGTTTTTCTATCAATTACCACCGACTTAACGTGATTACAATGGCGGATTTTTACCCGTTTTAACTTATTTAAAGGGTTTTATAAATATATCACAAGTAAAATAATTTACTAAGTTTAATATGAAAGATATTTCTATTACTTTATATTGAAAGAAACTAATGAAAAACCGTATTTCGTATACGTTTAGGGCTTTTCGAATAATTTATAACCCTTTCAAGATTTTGTAAGACGTTAAACACCTTTCAATAGTAAATTCAGAATTCGTTACACATTTTCTTCGATATTTTCCACTTTAGTTTCCTCGACGATATTTTTATTTACTTAAACGGTACCCTCAAAAATTACGACGTTAAAGTTGAATAAGTCTTCAACGCCTTAAACATTGTAAAACTTAATTTTGATATATTCAAATACGAATTCAGCGTTTAAAAAACCCAATACCTGGAATTCGCTATCGAGGTTGATATCGACCTTCGTAAAAACGCGGAAAAACTACGTTTTATCTGTCAATAAAAAGCCTTTACGTTAATTTCAAATATACAGGGTTTTCTCAAATTCCTGAACTTCTCCTGGCATTTTATTTATGATTTTTTAATGATTATTAGGCCTTTGTTTCGCTTCACTCGTAAAAGAATTTCGTTTCGTTAAAGGTTGAAGGAAAAAGCTATTTTCGAACAGCCTAAGCTCAGTTTTTTTTTAGAATTTATACTCGTCTAATGAAACTCCGACCGTTATATTCTTTCAAAAGTTGACTAATCCGAGTAAGGTTTAGGTGACTGCCTTTTTTAACGTGATGACCGCGGTAAACTAAGTTTTATAATATATTACTCTTATTTATTATCTCTCTTAGAATACTATTACAAAATTTACAATAAGTTAGTCGGGATTATAAGCTACTTAAAAGCATAAAACGCGTAGTTTAGGGGCACGGAACACCCATCCACGATTTTAATAAATTATAAAAGTTTAAAATACTTTGTAACTATATAACGGCTTTTTAAACGACAAATTCGTTAGGTTAAACTCCTTTCTTCATTTAGTTTTCGGTTGATTTATAATGAAACTGTAAATTATATACGGTTTGATATGTTTTGACGGCTTAATTAAATCATTTTGAAGGGTTTTTCCGACCTACGTCTTTTAAATCAAGAATTCTAATTATTAAGTTCCAAATAACCCATTTTCGAACCACGTTCCCTTATATATATCTTCCGGTCAACCTTCGTTAAAGAATCTATCTTGAAGTTTCGCCAAATTTTTATTAATATTAACCTTCAAATTATTAGAATACCGTTATTATATATAATAATACCTAATTTGGATTAATCCGTGTAATACGTATAAGTAAACGATTTTTTTTCACGAATATTCGTATTAACGAAGATTAGGTTTTAGAAGTTTTAATTTAGAAATATTTAATAAACGAAAATAAAGTTTTACGGTTTCGAATCCATATTGAAGTACATATTTACAAGCTTCTTACTATTGAGTTAATTTAAATTACCTTCAATTTACGTTCTACTAGCTACCCAAGTCGCAACGTTATCATTAATATAATTTTAAAAACGTATTTTTATCCGGTCTTATATCGCGTAATTCGCCGCTTTTGCCGAAACTACGACGTTTATAAACGTATAACTTATTGGGAATATTATAGAAAGTTTTCTTTTAACCTTTACCGATTTCCAAACGTTTTGAAAACGAATTTTCTATCGATTTTATCATTGACCTACCATAAAAATATACCGGTGACTCGCGTTACCTTATAATTATTACGAATCGCCTGAATAAAGCCGTTACCCTTAAGGCTATAACCATTATGAACGTCGAAACTTATATAAAGCGATTTTTAAATTACTATTGACGATTTGATGAATTTCTCTATAAATTTATTAACGATTATAAATCGAATTAGTCTATTGAATTTTAAAAGCAATTTTGCAACTTAACCGGGGTAAAATAACATTTAAATACTATCTTTTACCATAAAACAGACAGTATAACCCAATGTATTAATTTCAAGGTCTTAATATACTTACTTTTTTTTATACCTAATTTAATTGAAGGTGGTTTTCACCTAATTATTAATTAATATAAAATAATAAAGATACGACTATTACCAGTATTAACTCGTTTTTATAACTTATAACTATTATATCGATCTTATATAATCGGTGTAATATTTTTTCGTCCTAGTTATAATATTACGCGCGTAGACCAAAGGTTTTATTCAATATATCCACGAGTTTATAAAATTCTTATGGGTGATAATAGCGATTATATAATAACGTATGAAAAAAGGAGCTAATAAGCGGCGTTTGCCCTTAGAACATTTTTAAGTCGGTAACGACGTTTAACTTTTCCTTAAAAACTATAAGTTAAACAAATTTTTTAAAAAATTTAATTTAATTTTATAAAAGATACCGTATAATTCGTGTAATCCACTTCCATATTATTAAACTCAACGTTCAAGGCGGAAAATACCTTTGATTTTATATATATTTACTTATTCGAGACGTTTTTGATCAGCTTTCAAACTAATAAACTCGCAACTTTGAACCGTAAGCTATAAATATTATTAGTGACAACGGCGAAACTAAATAGGAATACCACGTTAAAAGTATATTAACGGACTGTGATAAACCTTAAACCAGGCGTATCTGGTTCAATAATTTACCGAAACGGCAGGTTTTGGTCAAATAGGTGGGTAACGTATATCTAACATAAAAGTCTAACATAAAAGCCGATTTTGAGTCTTTTTTTAATACCGTGGCACTTATGACTTTCTAATTATGTTACAAATGAACCAAATATAGCTATGGGACTTTATTCTCAGCCCGCAAATTGGTTTAATGTTTTACAATTCATATTATAAAAGGAAATGATATATAAGCCGTTACATTACAGGTATCTGATAAACGTAATATAACATTGATAAAAGCTAAACGACGACGAAACTATTCGAATATATCCTTCGAATACTCGTCTTTATATTGACCTAAGATTTTACTATCTATTTCTATTAATTTACCAAGATTTACATTAATATGGCCCAGTTCTACATTAATACGTTCAGATACTTCGACAAGTTTTTTGATCGCTTTTAATTATAATTCCTAACCGTTTATTAACTATATTCTTTACGTTTTCGCTTTATTATAAAAAACTTACATAGAAACTATGTTTTTCGTTTAAAAGTGATACGGCCCATAAACCAATAAAACGCATAAAAATAATAGGTATAAAACCCGCCCCACCTCGAATATCTACCTTTTTTTATGTATAGTACTGAACTTTCATAGTTTTTTTTAACGGAAATAACATAGGTTTATACCCTTTTTACCTCCTCGTTAACACTTAAGAAACGGTTCGCGAATACCTCAATCCATTCCGGTCCTAAGTATCGAACGCTGAATAGGCTTTAGACAATCCTTTAATAACTATATTTATATAAGAATTCAGATTTAAAGGCGTATATAAATAACCTAAACTACGACCCATAACACCGATAACATAAAAGCGACACCGAGTATTAGTATTTAGTTATGCATTAACAACTTTTTTGCGACCATATAGATAATTTACCTTCGGGTTTCTAAAAAAAAACTTTCTTGGATTATACGTTATTAGGTAAATACATTCGAAGTATATATTTTTAAGAGTTTTATTAGGATATATTTTAATAGCCCGTTGGGCAAGAAACTATATAAACATTAATAGTGACTAAATAGTTTCCAAGCGTGGATAATTTGCATTTTGAATGGCCTTGTCGACCTTTATAAATAATTAGGGATTTATTGTCAAAACCATCACGAATACTGATGTGGAAAATGGTTATTTGAATTAGACCTTAACGTCGGCCCGTATTAAAATACTAATGGTATATTATAGGAGGGAGATTTTAATATTTTCAGGAAAAGAGATATATGGGTTATTTATGAGGAGAGATAGAGTTTAGACGCCTTTTACGTAATATAAAATCGTTTAGCCTAATAATTTCTATACGAAATTAACATATTTTAAAGAGCTTCAGAACGGCTGTTTTGTATCTATTATCTAACGTACCTTCCACACATCGCTCACCGTTGTGTAGGAAAAAAGAGGGGAATTTTCCTGGGTATTTCTAACGTGCTATATACTCATAAGCAGTTATACTATCCCCTCGTGTCTATATGGTTTCGTGATTTAACAGTTAAAGCACTTACTTATTATGGTAGGGGTCCTAGGTTCGATCCCTGGCGTAACCCTTTAACAGGGAAGGACTTAGGTGTAGTTTTATTTAGTAAAAAACTTTTTAGAGTGGAGTATACCGGTGGGAAATATTACAGGTTGATACCTAGTTGATATTACCAGTGATCCAACCCTGGTAGTTTTTCATGTTCTTAAGATGCTTTGAAACAACTCGAAAGCTGTATAGAAATACGATTCCACACGTTTCGTAATCGGGTTACATCATCTTCCTTACTTTACAGCAACTCCCTAACAGGGGTTTTTTCTCTCCTTCGTCATCGAGGTTTATGGACATAATACGACCGCTATAAGCGACAGATTCAACCTAAGTTCCTTTACATCAATATAAAAGAAAAGTACTACAGTTATTGAGTAATTGTTACAACATTGGTAAGGCTAAAGTTAGCTTCAAACCAGATGAATAACTATCATTACTAGAGATAACAATAGTTTAAACTGTTATTAAGCGAATTATGTTTTATATCATTTAGTTTTCAATCTATTTACTTATTTACCTAGAGAATATAAAAACTTTCGGCGTTAACTTTAACGTTAACGTCGATGAGTTGGTAAAAAACGGTTAAAGGTTCCCTCTCGCCTTTAAATAGGGATACTTATGGTTTTATTTATAAGTCCTCAAGCTAGTAGTATTAAACCGAACGGAGTCAAGAATACGTTAATTACACCGACAATTTAACTATCTAGCTGTTAATAAGCTATATAAAGTTTTAAAGTCCGTAAGATATAAAAATGTGAAATATTTTACCTTAAAAGCCATTAAAAAGCTTTATTACTACTGCCAAATGTATACCTAAACTCCCTCAAAATTTAAGTTTAAATTAAAAAACATTAAATATTTTGACTATAAGGTTTTTATCGATATATTTTAATTGAAAAAGAAATCCATTTTTTTACTTCGTTGAAGCCATAACCTCTTTTTACGAAACTAAGTTTTCGAAATCGTTTTCGGAAAAATATATGTTGAAAACGTTTAAGATACTATAGATTAACACGTATTTAAGAATAATAAACGTCGTTGTTTACGATTCCAGTACCAACTATGCGATGGTGGAATTTTAGGAAAATACTAAAATAATGGGTATTTAGTAAAAATAGGTGCCTTTAAAGGTCTATTATAGTATTTAGAAGGTTAAAAAGGCATACTAACTACTTTTACAAGCCTACAATATCCTTACGTTAAAGATTAAAAGCTTTACAAACCCGGAGACACGCCTTTAAATGGCGGTAAAAGTCCTAAACGATATTATGTGCCCCGACGACCTTGTGTTAACACTATTGGTTGTTAAGACTTACTTACGCCTGACAAGTAAATCTCTTCTATTAGAAATTACTCAAAAATGAATTGTGGAATACGGTAAAGCATTAAAGAAATTGCGAAAGTAATCGAAACGCCATCAGTTTAACGATACCCTTATCATTAGGAACGGCTTAATGACAATCGAATTATTTGCTTTTCCGTTACGAAGTAAAGTCCTCTTATAACGGGAGCTGGGTAAATTGAAGGTCTTATACAAAACCTTTAATATCTCCAATTTTAAAGTAATTGTTAAAATTCCTAACGGTTTCATTATTTTTCGTACTACTTAGATTAAACCTTATATTAGGGTGGCTAACGAGAAAGACGCTTAAGTAAAGCAATCGAATCAATATTAACCTCCTTTATTCATCATCGACAAACCAATAAAACGTCGCTGGTGAGAACAATGCCCGAAAAAAGGAATATTAAAGAAGAAGAATATATACCGGGCTATATTAATAATATTACTTAGGTAAGTAGGAAAGAGAAAGATAACGTAGATTTGGTATTAGAATTTCGAGTATAAGGTATTATTAAGACTCTTGGTGAACCTATTAAGGGAAACTATAGGGTCGAAATTAACGGCTTATTAATTCAAGGGGTAGTATAATTTGTACCGAAGGTCGATTTCAATCTTTAAAACCTAAATATTACGATTTTCGGGTCGAAGATTACTTACAAGGTTATGGTTAAACCTACGGGGCGGCTATACAAAAAGTTATGTTAAATCGTTTAAAGATAAGGTTATAAATTTAACGACTAGATCCTTACATAATCGCTAACGATTTAAAATATCAGTTAACGCTTAGTAGTTGCTTTGGTAATAAATTTGCGAGCAAAGACTCAAGGTAAATTTACACTTAATAACTAGGGTATAATATAAGTATCTATGTAATTAATAACCGTCTTACAGCAAATTATTTTATTAGAGTTATTATAGGAATCACGTTCTATTTATCTTTTAGAGACGTTAATGAAATATATAAAGCTATTTTACAAATAAGCTGAAATAAAAGTTTATTAATTTCTAATATGTTAATCGTATTTTCAATTATGGTTAGGTATAGAAGTTTTTATATACGACCCGTATTTATTGGTAATATAAAGGAATAACTTCGGCTTAGTATATATATAAATTAACAATACCCCTTTTATTCAAACGGTTGGCTCTATATTATCGGAATAGTAGATGATTAAATACTTTAAGTTCTAAAACTACAATTCGGTTACTATATTGGCGGAGGATAGTTAACTTAATTTGAATAAATGATGAATTCTTATATTTAGTATTCACACTGACTTTAGCTTTCGTTAAAAGGGCTAAAGCATTAATTTAACCGTAATCAACAAGAGTAATGTAGCGAAGACCTACCGGTATCTTTAATAATGTATCCGTGGCAGTTATATTATCATTTTATATTAATCGGAGGCTTTTTACCACCTATTTATAGCGGTATAAGTACAGGAATGAATAGATAACGACTTTAACCGGCTGAAAAAGAGGCTTGAGTGGAAAATGCAAAACTTGAACCGAGGGATTAATATAGTTTTAGTTGACTTATCGAAGGCTAAATTAGTATTATTTACAGACGTGTTTTTTATTTATAGCATTGACATATCTTCATAAATAGGCTTTTTCATAACCTTCGTTATTAAGGATAGGTAGGAGGATTAATTTAGCATCATTAGTAACCTAATTTACTAGATCTTGGTCAAATGTAAAAGGATTATACGAAGCGTATTAATTTTAGCGATTTACGGCATGATAACAGGCTTTAATGTATGTATGGAATTATAGCAAACCCATAATATTATTATCAGGCAGTTAAAGATTCCTTTTGTCCCGGTGATAATTTGTACTGATTTGAAAAACCTTTTTGAATGCTTTTCGAAACTCGGAACCACTAGCGAAGAACGCCGAATAATAGACGTAATAGCGCTCCGCGAAGCGTCAAAAGGGAAGAAGATCAAGAAGTCTCGGTGGATTACGGAAAAAACAATCCTACTAATTTTATAACAAAGATATCGTCAAATAAAGCTTTCGAGAGGTTTATAAACAGTAATAGGCTAACTATACATATCTAATTTTACGTTAATACGTTGCCTGGTAAGGCCAAATTACGTAACTGAAGTTAGGGATGTGCTGGCGAAATGGAAGACTGTTAGGGAATTAACGATAGCGATTCATTTAACTGATACAGCTAAAGTGGAGGTTTGTACAGGCCTATAATAGAAAGACATTTTGTAAGAGTGGATAAACTTCGACCTCGGGGCTATAAATTAATTTAGGGTAAATTTGGGTTAATTCAGATGGGAATGAGTGTAATTTGATGTAGAAGTTCATTGGAATTTACAGGGGTTTGACCAGTTAACAAGGAGATAATTCAGCAATAATCGGAAAAGATTGGTTAGCCACCCTAGCGTTCGCGCACAAACTAAAAAACCGCCAGTGATGGAATAATAATACCTATAGTATAGCAAATCAATTTTATTTACAGTAAAGTTAATTATACTGACTGCAAATTAAGTGTATTGTTTTGTATAAGCCTACTGTATTGGTTGTAAGTTAAGTACAGTATACACCCACTTTAAATTAGAGCATGGGTTAAGCAATTGACCATAAAAATTACTGTATAGACCGGCTAGCGGTCTATCAAACCTAAAACTATACATCAACTATCGGACTACTGAAATACTACTGTTACCTCGATCAATCGAATCGACAACTTTGCAGCGTCTAAAGCCCTACCAATACCATTAAACACTTTTTCGTCAAATATTACAACAAAGATCTCGAAGGAAAGATGTTAACGAAAATTTAACCGAAAAATATTTGATTAACTTCGTTGGCAATTATATTCCTAAGTAAAATGACGGTAAAAATCTTAACCAAAGCGACTGCGCTTTTCGCAAGTATTGTAAGTTTTTTAACAAATAGATATTTGGTATATGAAAGGTAATTTAGAAAACCATAAAATCCAAATTAAGTCAGAAATCGAACGAATAAGAGTTTACGTACCAGAGAAGAACTTAACTAAGTTGATAACAACTATTTTTTTACTTAGATTAACTTAAGAAATGCTCTCAATACCCACAATCCAAAGGAAAAGATGTTAAGGACCTTTAATGCCTTTATACGAGTTTTAGAGGATTTCCCCTTAAACCTTAATTAAGTTAACCCTTTTTGGGCGTTAACGATAAAAAACTTATTAATTTATGTAACAGTTTAATATCTTTACGTGATAACGTAGACTTTGCTTTTAATGGCGGTAAAGCGAATAAAGTAACGGATACCAACGAGGTAAAAGATATTAACATCGGTGTTATACGGTTAATTAAATAAAATCTTTAAGTTCCACAAAACTCTTTTTATAATTATGTTTATATTACCCTTTTACCATTTACTAAAGATCGCTAAGTTCTTTAAAAACCTTTTCATAGCAAGTACGCCTATACACGCGAGCTCACTACAGGTTTTACTATAAGACTTTACCCCTTGAGTTAAGCGACTAGTGATGAAACTTAATACTGTGACTCAAAGGTTTGAAGACTTAAATTAATAGGAAATAACAACGAAAACTATGAATATTATCGCTATTTTCTTCTCAAACCTGTTACGATGATTGATATTAACTATAGACTTATTATGAATTTAGCCAAAATTTAAAATAACATAAAAAAGTATAAAGAAGAACACTACGAATTTTTTTATTCAAAGATAATGCCCTTTTAAGATATTTGTAAGTGAATAAAAGTCCATTTTTCTCGTTTTCACTTACTATTTCCCAGAATCCTTATAGGGTAAATAAAGTACTATTACCTCACCTTCCTAACATGAATGACAATTTTTCGAAAGATTTATAATAGTATAAAAAGTTATTTGGAATACGATATCCACTTTACGTAATATTATACGAATTGGGTTATTACAAAGTAAACGATGATAATGGTAAGGAAGAAAGAGAAGGAAATACCGATATATGTTTTGAATGAAATCTTTACTAAGTGGATATTATACTAAAAAGTATTAAGACATACTTAAAATAGTAAAGCCATACTTCACGAGCAGGTATAGGTAGTTGTTACGGGCGTTAGCAAGTTTTAATACACCTTATAATCTCCAGATGTCACCTATAGAAACCTTTTCAACCAGTTCAGGTCCTCGTTTACGACCATAATAACACATAAATCAAACTTACTTAGTATATACCCCTAAGCCGATAACTTCCGCGATATAAATAAAAAAACCGCGTAATTGTATATTACATCAATCGTTAGTATGGGCGAATACAATGCTTAAAACCTGGTCTAATACTTTAGGGCTGGAAGTTATAATCTTATCAACATTAACGATGATAATACTTAAGTAGACCTGTTAACCGTAAGAATTATGGTTGTAAAAGTAATAAAAGGTGTTTGATTTATGGTGAGTCTAGTTGTTGGTTTACTCTCTACCTTTCAGCTGAACTCTATAAATAATAGGTGATGTATCATACCAGGTATCCTATTGACTTTGAATAAGATTACTTTGACTGCATCGTAGGTTTTAAGAATAGAGAGGACTTTGAAGATAACGATACATTCAAACTGATTAATTGACATGACAATGTTACTTTTGGCACGGCTTAGTAACTAGCCGACCATGTATTTTTGTACCGCTTAAGTAGCGAAGACCCTTACCTTTACTCTAACCAAGCTCCTAACCCCTTATATACCTTTAACCTTAGCGACCATTACGCGAACTATAGTATTTAAGATATTATGTCAAATGTAGGGGTAATAAGGTACTTAATAAGAGGCTATTTACAGTATGTAGTATTACAGAGAGAAAGTACTATTGCTACCGATATTAATCGTCAAGATACTAATAACGCCAAAGTTTTCTTTAACTCAAGCTAATGATTATAGTCACTAGGGAAAACGTTAGTATAAACTGTTATTAAATCTATTAAGTTTAATATCCTTAATTCTTTTTCCCTTTTAATTCTCTTCTTAAAGAATATAAAGACCCTTAGCGTTAACGTTAATGTCAACACCTATAAACTGGTTAAAAACGGCTAAAAGTTTCCCCTTACCTCCAAGTGAAGGTATTTGTAATTTTACCTTTAAGGATTAAAAGTAATGATATTGAATTCAACGGAATGAGAAATATATTAACTATATAGAAGTTTTAAACACTAAACCATTAACAGGCTGTATAAAGTCTCAAAGTTTATAAGGTATAAAAATGTGGAATACTTTGATTTAAAGGCTATTTAAAACGTATATCATTACAGCTAAACGTATACCCACGCTTTTCAAAAATCCAAATTGATACTAGAAGATAAGAAATTTAATTACAAGGTCTTTTTTATCGTATTTTACTTGGATAACAAGCATATTTCTCACGTTATTAACTCTGCAACCTATTTTCACAAGGCCAAATTTCTAAATATCTCATTAACAAAAGATACGTGGAAAACGCTAGGAATATTATAAATTAACACGTATTTATGCCTACTTAACTTTTTTATTTACGATACTGATGCCAACTTCACAGCGGCGGGATTTCGGTTAAATGCTAAAATAATGTGAATTAAGTGTAAATAGGTATCTTTTAAGTCCTACTGGAGTATTGGTAAGGACAAGAAAGAATATATACTACTTTAACGTACGTACGATATACTTATATTCTAGATTGAAGACTTTAGGAACTAAAACACACGCGTTTGAATAGCGGTAAAGGTCTTGAACAATACTATAGACCCTATGGCTTGGTGTTAACGCTGCTGGTTTTTAAAATATACCTCGGTTTAACGAGTAAATCTCTACTATAATTAAATACACAGAAAATAAATATGGCTTACAGAAAGTCTTTAAAGAAACTACGAAAGTAATTAGTATAACATTAAGTTAATAATGCTTTTAACAATAGGAACAACCTTATAATAATCGACGTATTTGTTTTACTGTTGCGGAGTAAAGTCCTTATATAGCGGGAACCAGGAAAATAAGATATCCTATACAAAACTTTAAGTATCGATAGTTTAAAAGTAGTTGTTAAAACTAATGACGGCCCAACAACATTTTGCATTACGAAAATTAACCCTTATATCTTGACAACTAATAATAAAAACATTCAAATTAAACGAATAAACTACTGTAACCTTATTCCACCTATCATTAATAAATTATTATAACGCTCTAGGCGCAAAAAACTACTAAAGGGAAGTAACACAATAAGGACGAATAATATATATTTGGTTGTATTTACAATACTACTTGGGTAAGTAGGAACGAGAAGGATAATAAAGACTTGACATTGAAGGTTCGGGTATAAAACGTTATTAAAACCTCCGGTAAACCTTTTAAGGAAAGTGATAAGGTCGAAATCGATGGTCTTTTAACTCAAGGAGTTGTATAATTCGTACTTAAAACCAACTTTAACTTTCAAGACCTAAGTGTTACAATCTTTAAGTCGAAATTTATATACAAAGTCAAAGGCAAGATTAAAGTGCAGCTATGCGATAATTTAGGCTTAATCGCTTAAACATATGGTAATAAAGACAAAGATTGAATTTCTACGAAAGTGTCATGACCCAGACAGCGGTTAGGTCAGGAAAACAGGCCAGCAAGGAAACTACGCCACTGAGACGCCTGAAGTCTAACACATCAGGCGGGGAACATCTCTTATGTCAGCAGACCCAGGGTTAGGGTTAATGCCAAGGATATGTTGGATATGTTGGATATGAGGTTATCCAAGCTATCCACATTATACAGTACTGAAGACGTATGAAGGATTGAGGATATAAGGACACGGTCAGCACCACACAGATAGTATTTCCTTCATAGCTCTTCAGTTGTCAATCTAAGTATTCAGTCTACCCTGAATAGCCTCACGGCTTCTGATCATCACTCGCACGAACACAGTCTTGATATTGCACCTTTTGTTACCTCTGCTACCTTACTGCTAACATAAACCCTCTGACACCTTCTATATACTCACGGGTATTTAGTGTGATCATTACAGAAAGTGCCAACGATTTAGAAAATTAGCCTACGCTTAGTAGTTGTTTTAACGGCAAGTTTTCTAACCAAGAATAAAGGTAAATTTACACTTCATAGCCTGGAAATAGCACAAATATGTACGCAGTTAACGACCGATTCATGAAGAATTGTATAACTGAAACTGTTATAGAAATTAAATATTATTTACCTTCTAGAAATGGTAATACAATGTATTAAACCACTATATGGATTAGTTAATGGAAGTTTTCATTGGGTTTTAACCTACGTATTGTAGTTTAAGTTATGACTCAGTATAAAGTCCTTTATATACGACCCGTATTAATTAATAACGTAAAAGAAGGACTTCGATTTAATAGATATACAAATTAATAATACCCCTTTCATTGAAATTACTAGCTTTATGATATCGGAATAACAGGTAACTAACGAATTCAAATTCTGGAAATACAAGCTAATTATAACTTTAACGAAAGGTAATCAATTCGACTTTAACGAATCTTTAACCTATATATTTAGTGTTTATAAAGGCTTTATTTTTCGCTAAAATGAGTATAGAATTAACTTAGCTATAATTAATATGACTAAAGTAGCCAAGGTTTAATGGTATTTGGAATAATACACTCGTGATAACTATATTGCCATTCTATATTAACCAAAAACCTTTTACAATCTATCCATTAAAATACAAGTATAAAACCCAACAAATAAAGAATTTAACCGGTTAAATAAAAGTTTAAATGATAGATAAGAAACTTGAACCGAGATATTAACAGAATCTTAGTTAATCTAAGGTTAAGTTAATAATCTTTACGTGTAATGGTATTACTAAGTAAACTCAAGCTGGTTAGAGTGGCTTCCATTAGCTGATGTTACACAACCCTCTTAACCGTCGCGCTATGTCAAAAGTAATAATAATCCAGACGTTTTTGGATTACGATAACTACACTATAAGGGCGGAACATGACACGATACTATATCGTGCACCACAACATAAACATTTATATGACTCATGACTTAGACTGACGGCTCACAGCCTAAGTCCATAATATTAAAAACGATTCATTTATAAATAATTTCTATTAGTCTTTATAAATAGACTTTTTAATAACCCTAATTAACGCAGATAAACAGGAAAACCAGTTTAACGCTATCGTCAACTTAATCAATTAGACGTCCATTAAAAATAAAAGGATTAGACGTAGTGTATTTGCTTTGATGGTTTACAGAATAATAGCTAGCTTTAATATAGGCATAGTACCATGGAAAACCCTCAACGTCATTACCAAGAGATTGAAAATCCCCTTTATCCTAGTAGTAATCTATATCGATTCTAAAAGCTTATTCGAATTCATTTTAAAACTCGGAACCACTAGTAAAAAAAGCCTAATGATTGACGTATTAATACTTCATTAAGCCTACGAAGATAGATAAATCGAAAATTTCTGATGAATCGATGAAAAGAATAATACTACTAAGGAAATAATAAATTTATCGTTCAATATAGCCCTTAAAAGGGTTATAAATGGAAATTTGCTAATTATACGTATCGAAGGCTATGTTAACAGGCCACCTGGTAAAGCCAAATCACGTGCTAATGAATAATGATATGTTGGCAAACTGGAAGATTGCCAAGGGAATTACGATAACGACTTTTTTAAGTGTCACGGTTAAATTAAAGGCAATAATGGATTAATTAACTTACAGAAGTTAAGTGAGATTAAAAGGTAGCTCAATCTACGGTAGTTACAATAGCTAATAGCAGTAGTGGTAGTAGTAGTAATAGTAAAGTGGCAGAAATAGTGGTAATAACCTAGTTAATCTACGAAGATTAACTAAAGTGGAAGACAGATTAACTCATGTGGGTTAAAGAAGCTAACGGCGACAATAGACCAATACGCATAGATTTGTAACGAAAAAATTATACACGGGAGTTGGTAAAGCTTAGATTCGGAGCCGTAAGGTAATTAAAGGTAAATGTGGTCAATTTAAATTCGAAAGTCAACTGGAATTGATAGAGGTTGGACTAATTAATGAGGACGTAATTCGGCGATCATTGGAGAAGTTTAGTCGACTACGTTAGCGTACACGCACAAAAAAAAAAAGCCGCCAGTATTGGAATAATAGTAATTACAGTATAGTAAGTCAACTTTACTTATAGTAAAGTTAACTATACTAACTGCAAGTTAAGTGTATTATTTTATGTAGTTTTATTGTATTAGCTGCAGCTTAAGTATAGCTATGCGCTCATTTCAAATTAGAGTACGTGCCAAGAAATTAACTGTACAAATTACTGTGTAGATTGGCTAGCGGTCTACCAAATCTAGAACAATACATCTACCACTTGACTACGCAATACTACTGTTACTTCGACCAATCGAATCGATAATATTGCAACGTCTAAAGATCTACCAACAACAATATTAATAGATATTTTTATAACAATTTTGCCACGTAAACATACAGAGATCCGTTTTATACGAAAATGTTTATGATGTAACGTATAATTAAAGATTGATATTATTATTTCGAAAGCAAAAAAGCAATACAATCAAGACCATTATTAGTATAAATTTGCTGTAAACGATAAAATAAAGTTAATGTTAGGAAAAACCTGCAAAACCTTTTACAAATAAGGCAAATTATCGTTACTACGTATAAGGCTTTATATCATTGTACAAAAGGTTGATAATTTCGTTTTTACTCTGGACTTTCTACGTTATTCGCGTATTTATATAATTATTAGTATTACTTCTTTATTACCATATCGCGACCTTATAAATAATTCATTTAGCAAAACTATTTTATTGCTTAAGCTAGTAGAATACGAAGGCGATACGTTAAATGTTGAGAATTGAGAAATGAAACGTATATTAGTTAAGCGAATAGATTGCCGCTATCACAAAAAAGATTAGATGCAATATCTTTTTAAATAAAAGGGCTTTACAACTTGCGATAACGAATGAAAACCGATGTTAAAGTTGAATTATCCAGAATTAATTGAGGTTTTTGAAAAGGGCAAGGCTAAAAAAGTTGTTTCTGAATAATGAGAACATTATTTTTCTTTTAACCTCCGGTATTAGTTAAACTAAAAGAGGTGGTACTTGCCTTTCCCATAAGACTACCTACTTACGAGACTGCCTACTTATAAGCTATCGTTGCTTAGTCTTTACCTTCAAATATAGACTAGAATACTACAATATGCTTGCACATATAGATAGCACAACAGTAATTTTTTTTTTGTTTACCTTAGCTTTACCCAAAGCGTAACAACCGGAAAGTAGCCTTTTTTATTTAAAAAATCTGTGCTTAACTCAATAAGTACTTATTTGTGTTGGTAGGGCTTTAGACGTTGTAACGTTGTCGCTTCGATTAGTCGAAGTGACAGTAGTATTACAATGGTTAAGCGGTGGATGTGTTGTTTTAGGTTTGGCAGACCGCTAGCCGGTCTGCACAGTAATTTGTATGGCCAATTGCTTGGCCCGTGCCCTAGTGTGAAGTGAGCGCATACTGTACTTGACTTGCAGTCAATACAGTAGACCCACAAAACAATACACTCAACTTGCAGTCAGTATAGTCAACTTTACTGTAAGTAAAGTTGACTTACTGCACTGCAATTACTACTATTCCAAAACTCGGAATAATAACCCAATCAATCCTTATAACATGACTTCTAAACGCTTATAATATTACAATAACCATGCTTTCCATGGCACGATTTTGCTTTTTCATCAGCAGTAACAACTTGACACACAAAATAGGCGCAAGTCGGCTACCAAAAAACAACAACCACCTTGCTATTCCTCTAGTACAACTTCCCTCCGAACTATCCAACACAGGGTCCCTCTTCACCACGATTCCCAACAACCGCCCTCCAAAGTCCAACCCGAACGCACCTACCTACATGGGGCGAGCTCACACCCACACCTACTAGGTACATACACATACACACCATACTACCGGTATATCCCGATCCAGGCCCACCCCAACCCCGCCTTACCAGGATCATCAACCCGCCGCATAGAAAGAAGAAAAGAAAAAGAAAATTGAGGAAAAGAAATGAAAAAACTCCCCTCGCCCCACTTCAGACTACCTAGCACGTTTATGGCCCCCGCCATGACGTGGGCCGCGCTATGTATGTCATAGCGGTCCTTGTCTGCGGCTGCACGAGCAGGAACAAGATGAGTGGGGTGGTATGGGGTGCCGGGGTACCTATGTACCTGGTACATTCTCCCATTTCGAAAATGTGTGGCTGTGAAATGTGTGTGGCCGTGAGCCGTATGTGGCTGTGTCCAATATGACACGCGCATGAGCTTCGAGCGAACAAGCGCACAAGACACAACGGTGTGAGAGTATTGGACGACCCACCAAGGGGGGCAAATTTTTTTTTTTTTTAAAAAAAAAAAAAAGAAAAATAAAAGCCGGTCTCTTATCTACCCAGTCGGTAACGAACGACGTGCGAGGGGACAAAAAAAAACCAAAGGCAACCAACCGAATCTGCATCGCGGAAAGGACGCGCGCGCTCGCAAGCATCATGATCAGGTTCATCCATCCATTCCACTCTGATGTGGCTCAAAAACCTCCACCCCAAAGCCCCGTCCCTTCACTTAGAAGTAAGCGACCGCATCCCTCCTGCTGGGAGCATCGTCAAATAACATCCTCTCCCCCCTCCTGCGCCCCCTGCTCCCCGACGCCGCCTTCTCCCCCCAAGCGCCACTACCACCACCACCACCACCACCAAACCGCCGCGGTGGCATCTCCAACGCCCCCGAGTACCGGTGGTGGTCTTCGTGCGCCGCCGCCATGCCGCCGCCGTAGCCATGGTTGCTGCTGCTACTGCTGCTGCTGCTGCTGCTGCTGCTGCTCATTCGCTTGCGCAAGCCCTCCAGCATGTCGTGCGACTCGCGCTGCTCCTCGCGGCTCGTCCGCGGCGGCGCCGTGTCTGCCGTGTTGTTGTTGTTCTTGAGGATGCTCCTGACGCCGCCGCCGTCGCCGCC